>JACVVK020000001.1:1365000-1375000 GCA_018292915.2 Batillaria attramentaria | reverse complement strand
CTGACGTTTCATGGCCGTGAAAACGAGGAAAACTTATCCGTCCGGAGCTACAAGCTCGAGTTTCGCGGGCTACGACACTGTCACCGGCTGTTGTCAATCAGCTGAACGCAAGCCTGTCCGTACATGTATTTGTGCAATGTTAACTCCAGTTAAACTCTTTACTTACCGGGTAATAGTATACCCGTCCTATGCATTGACATTATATATGAACACTTGTGAATCAACCCAGCGGTCTAATATCTTACCCTGTGATGTGTGTGGGTGGATGCGGGTGCTTGTGCGAGCTCAGTAGATAGGATTGTGTGGATGAAGGATCTATACGTAGAGAGAGCTGTTATCTGTGATCTGTATTCTGTGTTAGGCCTGCCCCTCCTTTTTAACTGTTATTCTTAGTGCTTGTTTAACATAGTTTAATGTGAGGCAGTGCCAGTGCTTCTTCTCTTTAAATTGTGTTTCAGCCAATGACTGAGTGTGTGAATGTGTATATATGTATTTATATGGTATGTTTGTGTATATCAATTGTGTTTTATTATCAAGAGGAGCAAAGCAAATTCTTCTTAATTGTAACTAAGAAGCAATAAATCTATCTTATCTTATCTTATCTTATGTGTCTTAGTGGTGTGATGCCGCTAGACACCAGCAAAATAGCCCAGAATGAACCCAAAATAATAGTGAGACTTAGTACGGCTTCGTACGGAGAACTTCGCTGAGCAGCGTAACCCACTTGCATGTAAATTAGGCACGTTACGGGTACCATGAGCTAATCGCAGCGCGTAAGCAGCTCGCGGCCTCTGTCGGGTGAGCCTAATTTACATGTAAATGGGTTACGCTGCTCAGCGAAGTCCTCCGTACGAAATCCTACTAAGTCTCACTATTATCTTCAAGTTAGCGACGCTATTTGCGGCTGGAGCGACGGGACATCTGGAACATGTAGTAGGCCGTTCCCGTAACTTAGCGAACGACTGTAATGTCCAAGAAATATTTTGTCGCACAGATTTAACGCATTGCTTTAAAAAAAAAAAAAGCCAGACATAGAGTTAGCGATTAAGTGCTGTCCTACAGCATCCCGGCTTTAAACAGAAGTGTTGAAGCGACAGGAAAGAAGGAAGAGGGAAGGAGAGGGGAGGAGGTGGGAAGGGCGGAAAGGATGGAGCGAAACTGAAGGGGTGGAGGAACAGAAATCGAGAGCAGGGACTCTAAGGGTAAGGTGTGTGTGTGTGTGTGTGTGTGTGTGTGTGTGTGTGTGTGTGTGTGTGTGTGTGAGAGAGAGAGAGAGAGAGAGAGAGAGAGAGAGGCAGGGGTGGGGGTGGGGGAATCGTTGAGGAGGAGGGGGAGGGGTGGGGGTTGCAGGGTCAAGTCCGGTGCTGTTACAAGTGTCCATCTATCATAAGCGGACCCCCCGCTGCGCGTCACTCGGCCCCGGGTGGCTGAGACCAACATGGCCACCGTGTGTCGTGGATATGTAGCTATCGATAAACTGGTCATAACCACTTTGCTGCCGTTCGGCCTGGCTTTTACCCGTTGCCTCATGACCCGCTTTGTCGGTTATCAACCCTGGCCGGACTGACTTCCGCCGGAAATTGTACTCTCTATATAAAAAAAAAATCAATAGCCAGACACACACACACACACACACACACACACACACACACACACACACACACACACACACACACACACACACACACACACACACACACACACACACAATAGCCGGACGGTTGCGTTAGAGATATTGTACTCTACTACATGGAACGCTGTAGTACGCGTGTTTTTGTAAATAAATTAACTTGAAATGTTTTGGGGAGCGCTCTCTCAGTTTTGTCGCTCCAACCTTTTGGAATTCTCTGCCTGCAAATCTGAGAAATGCCTCCCACACTGCCTGTTTTTAAGAGCAATCTTAAAACGTTCCCTTTTGTTTTTTGCACGGCCTTCCAGTAAAAGGGCTGAGGTACATTTTGTTGGGCTCGCATCTAACCTGTGTCTTGTTTCTTGTCCCGTCCTTGATATCGCCCATACGTGAGTTGGCGGGATCCCCTTCACCCCACCCCCCCACCCCCAGTCCCTCAATAGGGTGGGTGGGTGTTTGGGAGTTTAACGTCCTATTCCACCACATAAGGGTGATATCAAAGACGGGGCAACGAGAAAAAAGCCAGCACAAATATTTGGCCCCAGCCGGCGGGATTCGAACTCACGACCCGAGCATTGAGAGTCCAATGCTCTATCATTCGGCAGCCCCGGCTCCCCAGTCCCTCAATAGACAACCAACGTTTCTAAGGCTGGTTTTAAAGGGGGAATGCTGCCATTTTTATGCTGACAGATCGACGGTTCTGAGTTGTTTTCGCGTTATGTATCATCACACCATGAAAAACTGACCTGGACAGTGACAGCGTCTGTAATGCTGGCACTGAGTCAACAGAAGATGACGCGGCGGGTGGGTGGGTGGGTGGGTGTTTCGGGGTTTAACGTCCTTTTCCACCACTTACGGGTGATATCAAAGACGGGGCAACGATGAAAAAGCCAGCACAAATATTTGACTCCAGCCGGGATACGAACTCACGACCCTAGCAATAGAAGTCCAACGCTCTACCATTCGGCCACCCCGGCTCCCCAGATGACGCGGCGACCACACTGAGCACTACAGTAGTGTAACAACAGTCGTAGAATTTGAATGTTCGACTGCTCGCGTAAAGTATAAACAGCAATGGATCGCAATAGGAGTTGAGCTAATCAGCAAAGAGTATTATCATCCATAGCGGCCTCTTTTTCTTTGATCTCTCCTGTGGAATAAGTGTCCGTATTGTACTACTACTTGAGAAATCATGTGACACAGAGCACGACATCACATGACAATGAGGTTCCGTGCAAAAGGGTTCTTTCTTTCAGACAGAAAGAACACAGAGATACAGCCTTTTTGGCAAGAAAACCCCATCTTCATCGATGAGCAGGTACATGTATTACTACTCTTCGGGGAGAACTCGCCCCCTATGTCAACACCACCGACGACGAAAGATTTTGACTCGGCATATCAGTGTTTTCGACTTCATAAACTCGTTGTTCAAGGGGAGTCGGGGTGGCCGAATGGTAGAGCGTTGGACTTCTGATGCTCGGTGAGTTCGGATCCCGGCTGGGACCAAATATTTGTGCTTTTTTTTTTTATAAAGTTTTTATCGTTGCCCCTTTTTTTGATATCACCCGTATGTGGTGGAAAAGGACGTCAAACCCACCCACCCACCCACCCTCGTTGTTCAAGTACAAAACAACAGTAGCCTGTACCTAGCAAGCACCTAGTATTTTGATCGTATTTTGATCCAAGACCCAATCAACCCTTCGCTAAAGCTCAGGGTTGATTTGCGTCTTGGATCAAAATACTCGTCGGTATTCCACAGCTTAATGGGGAATAACAGCTAATTTCGAGCGTACAGACGCACTCACGATCGGAATATAAGATGGCTTAGCAAAGATGGAATTAGCCCGTTTAAAAAGTAGAGACGGGTGTAGGAGGCACAGACACAGGACACGTATCCGGCTAGTGAAATTACAGAGCGTATCTTGAATTTAATTAATTTAAAAAAAATAAATAAAAATAAATAAAATCATGCGTGGTGACGCGGGCACCTCTTGTTTCACCTGTTCCTCACGTAGACTGACTCTTGTTGTTCAAAACCATCTAGTGATCAAAATACTTTCGTAACTATGTGAAAACAGCGAGATCAGCAAAATTTAAGGAGTAGCCCACTCATTACGGCTAGCTTTCGTGTGGATGGAGAGAGGTAGGGCTTTCGATGAATGCAGGTCTCACGTGTCCTTTTGCGCGGGTGTTCTCACGTGCACGAAAAAAAGACATCATCAGCAGTTCTTTGTTTTTCAACCTACGGTATCATACGACCCAGCAATGATTTGTCTGGGAGCTACCATGTCAGCATTTGTTGTAGAGATCGCGAAAAGCCACTGCATTTTCGATGGCAATTTCTAGACCATCCAAGAACATGCTGGCGCAGTAACGTCAGTAGATTACGTAACCTTGGAAAGATTCCGTACTTGCCAGTAAGTTGAGGAATGTTCTAGATCTGACCTGTCAGTATATAAGCAGCCCTGCACAGCGTTCTTGGTTCTTCTTCTTTCACGAGTTTGTTCTCCACGCATCTTCTGTTAATAAAGTATTGGAGTTGTATCCTGTTGTATCCCGTGTCTTCTCTGCGAGTGCACCGAGAGAGTGACATAGCAGGAGAAAAATACAACAGCATTATTTCACATTGCGTACCCAGTGACGTTCTTTGTTAGCCGTGTTGCCCTTTCATTGGATGTACTGATAGCGGTGGCTTGTAGGTGTTTTGTGTTTATGAGTGCGTAGGCCTACCCAAAAACTGGAATGACAAAGATGTTCGTTTATAAACAGGTTTATTGCAATACAGTTCGTACAAGCAAACAATTAGTGAGCATAAACAAGCACCGCTTATGATAATGCTCAGGCAATGGGAAACTGGTAAACTGGATAAAGATGTTCACTTGAACTGAACTGAAATTAATACCAAAGTTACGACTAAAGCGTACTGTGTAACATATATGCACGCACACACACACACACACACACACACACACACACACACACACACACACACACACACACACACACACACACACACACACACACACACACGTTCACGCACGCACGCACCTCGATAAGTTTCAAGTACCGAATGAACTTAGCGTAACGCATTCCACCGTAAGCTTCTTGCGTTAATAGAAGCGACAGCAGGTTTCCGCTTGTCATACAGAAATGATGGTAAACACTATAGTGAATATATATGTACATTGTGCGTCCTTTTGTGGTGCGACGCTCTCATTTGTAACCGGTTGTAATGGGAGTTTAAAGCCCCAGTGTGCGCGTGTGGCATACAGCAACGTTCAAAGACATGTATGCCGCATGCGCGAAAGCTGTGCACCACAACCCGCCGTAACTATACGTGTATCAGCAAGGGCCAATATTATATCATATATAGTTTCATATTGTTAGGTAAGGTTAGGTTACATCACGTCACGTCACGTCAAGTCACGCCACGCCACGTTATATTATATTATATTATATTATATTATATAGATCTTTCGCCAGTCATGATGCGCCAATACGCAATAGGCGTAATAAATACTGCACATTGTCGTCAGTGACAAAAGTTTCACCTTTCAGAGCGTCCGGTGTGTGCCTTTAATCGCTTTAATATTTCGGGCGGCAGACTGATTTAGACGAGTTTGTCCAGAGGTAGGCGTTTGGGAATTACTTAGGTGCGAAAAACGTGGCGCACGTTGTGCTGTAAATGATGCGTAGAGGAGGGGGTCGGGGGGGGGGGGGGGGTGCGAAAATATATGTCGGCCGGACATTCCGGTCAAAGCTTGGGGGGTGGGGTGGGGTGGGGGGCGTGAGGAGGACTGAAAAAAAAAACAAACAAACAAAAAACAAAAAAAAAACACTTGTACTAGAGATTTAGAGCTGAACTAGATTTTTAGATTACTAAAAGTAAAGTTTGGTCTGTTTTTTTTTTTTTTTTTTTTTTGGGGGGGGGGGGAGGGACACTTTGGCCATTTTGTGTCTTCCTGCGCAATTGTCCATTATTCTGAACATACCCGTCTTCGACCAACGTTTCCCATTTTTGTTTTTTCTGATCTATGAATTGTTCGTCAAATGGGTTCAGTTTCTGTTAAAGGTCAACTCCATGTAGACCTTATGTCCAGCGTGGTCACTGAAGGGACCAAAAAAAAACAACAAAAAAAAACAAAAAAAAAAAAAACAGCAAAAACAAGCGCTGATCTGGCTGTACGGATTCCCCTCACGTGCGTTGATTGAGACATAGACGCATAATTACGAGAGTGCACCGTACGTCCCTCAGGTAGACAAGCCCATCTACTCCGTCCACATCATGATTGTGGGGTGAGCGGTGGTCGAATAGGTAGCGCGTCGGATTTAGCCGCTGCGCTACTTAACGGCCGTCACCAATGTCATGGCAATGAAACGAGGGTTCGAGCCCAGGTCGAGCTTGTGATATGTGATACCGGTTTTTCCTGACTACCGGGCTGCTCATCGAGGGTTTCTCTCCGGTTTATCCGGCTTTCCTCCCCCAGCAAAAATTGTTTAAAAAAAAAATATATGATAGGACACGCTTCCCCCAATGGGAAAGTAGCCCGAATTTCCCGAAAGGGATAATAAAAGTAGTTAAAAAATAAATACTGTAACCGAGGAGCCATGTGCAGGGTCTTGATATTTTGGCAGCTACGTGAGACTGAAGACTCTTTGTATGGTGTCGTGAGGCAAACTCATGTAGTCAGGTAGTGGGTCACGTGATAACATAGTAAGTGTGTATTGTGTAGGTGCCTTTACCTAATTTCTTGGCGAACAGTGGCCGCGAACTCAACCCAGCACACACGCGGATTTCGTGAACCACATGCAATCTCTCACACACTGGATATGAACACATTACAGTCAAGTGGTGCGAAGGGTCAGCTCAGCAATTTAAGTTTCGGAGTTTTAGAATTTGCATTTATTTGTGAATGTTTGTTGAGATTAAACATTTCAAAGGCAGAGGGGGGGGGGGGGGGTGGGGGAGAAAGCCGGAGTACCCGGAGAGAATCCCTGACGGTCGGCCCGAATGAACGGTCATCATCCACATCATATGATGTGTGTGTGTGTGTGTGTGTGTGTGTGTGTGTGTGTGTGTGTGTGTGTGTGTGTGTGTGTGTTCGGATAGTCGAATGGTAGAGCGTTGGGCTTTCAATGCTTGGGTCGTTAGTTCGAACCCCGGCTGGGGCCAAATATTTGTGTTGGCCTTTTTCTCGTTGCCGCGTATTTGATATCACCTGTACGTGGTGGAAAAGGACGTTAAACACCCAAACACCCACCCCACCCGTGTGTGTGTGTGTGTGTGTGTGTGTGTGTGTGTGTGTGTGTGTGTGTGTGCACTGGGTACTCGGGCCTGTTCACCTGCCCGTCGGCTGTGGTCGCACTAAAGGTGACAGGGAGCGAAGCTGCCACTCAGTGAAGCAGCAAAGCGTGTCGGGACTATGATCAGTCGGAGCCGTCACTTGGTTAATGCCGACAACACTTAGACCATTTGTCAAAGGGCGGATCCCCCCCCCCCCCCCGCCCCTAACCTAAACGCTATACCCCTTCTGTGCGCACACGTATCTGACATATCTGTCAAAAATGTATTCTGAGGCCTGGCCGCATTCAAACAAAAGAATGTGTCGTGACTCCCTCAACACTGAATGGTTTGTACTCATGGTCGTGGTGGTGTATTGTGAGAGCGTCGCGTGTGACTGCTGGTGGAAGAAATACTTTATAAGTATGCACTGTTTAGCACTCAGTTAACCCCCCCTCAGTCTGTCTCTGTCTCTCTGTCACTCTCTGTCTCTCTCTGTGCCTCTCTCTCTGTCTCTGTCTGTCTGTCTGTCTGTCTCTCTCTCTCTGCCCCCCCCCCCCCCCCATCTCTCTCTCTCTCTCCGTCCCTCTCTCTCCCTGTCTTGAAGTGTACACAAGCAGTTTCACAATCCTCATATCTGTCTTATCTTTCTGCCTGTCAGTCACTGACCCTCACTATGCGCATGTCTGTCTGTCTGTCTGTCTCTCGCTCTCTCGCTCTGCGAAATTTAATTCAAGCGGTTTCTTACTGTTCAAAACCTGAACCCTAACATGCATGCGCCAGTAACAATTACAAACGTGATAAGTGCGGGTATACTTTGGTGCTTTAGAAACTCCCGTCCTCTTAAAACTGTGTGTTCAGGCAGCAATACAGAAGAAAAAAAAAAGAAAAGAATAAAAAGCCAGTTTGACAGTGTTCACTTTCCAAACGGACGAAAACTAATGATAACCGAAGTTCCACTATACGCATAAGACGACCAGTCCACCTCCACATAAATTGAATGGCTAACTTCCTGTTCGTGGGGGTCTGATGAACCTTGGGGGAGGATCAGAGTCACTGAGCCTCAGCCGGCAAGCTCGGAAAACCAACGCTTATCTCAAAAAGTCGATCGGAAGTACCAGAGTGGACGGCCAACAATAGACACTGACTCCTCACTGACAGGTCAGTCGTAGGGGAACGTCCAAGATGTACCAGGCCGCGATTTTGGACTAAACTAATGCCGGAACAGTATGGCATTTCAAATTTCAAATCAGAACACAGAGTGAGGGAATTTTTAGGGCTTAAAGCCGCACAAGCGACAAAGACTGACTCGCGGACAATGTGGCATTTCAAATTTGAAGACACAATTTGAACCTATAGAATTTGAGTAAGAAACCTAAATTTCAAATCCGAAATCTAACTCAAACGCCTCTCCGACGGGGGGGAGCCGGGGTGGCCGAATGGTAGAGCGTTGGACTTCTAATCCTCGGGTCGTGAGTTCGTATCCCGGCTGGGGCCAAATATTTGTGCTGGCTTTTTCATCGTTGCCCCCGTCTTTGATATCACCCGCATGTGGTGGAAAAGACGTTAAACCCCCAAACACCCATCCACCCACCCGCCTCTCCGACGGAGCGGTCTCTGCCGACCCCAAATGCAGGGGAAGCCAGCCAGTACCGCGGTAGGGGGTGGGTGGGTGACTGGGAGTTAAACGTCCTTTTCCACCACGTATGGGTGATATCCAAGACGGGGCAACGAGAAAAAGGCCAGCACAAAAATTTAGCCTCAGCCGGGATTCGAACTCACGACCCGAGCATTGAGATACCTACGGCGGCTCTACCATTTGGATATCCCGGCTTCCGCGCGCATGGGGAGCTTCCCCATACCCAGAGTATGATCCAGGAAACTGGTGGTAGGGTGGGTGGGTGTTTGGGGGTTTAACGTCCTTTTCCACCACATACGGGTGATATCAAAGACGGGGCAACGATGAAAAAGCCAGCACAGATATTTGGCCCCAGCCGGGATACGAACTCACGACCCGAGCATTAGAAGTCCAACGCTCTACCATTCGACCACCCTGGCTCCCCGAAACTGGTGGTAGTGATGGGGTGCAAAATAAAAGATCAGACGTTTTGAGGGTGTTGTGTCAGATTTGGAATTTAAAATCTAGGCTTCTCACAACTCAAATTCTGCATGTTCAAATTCTGTGTTGCAATTTAACATTTGAAATGTCAGTTTGTCCCGGCATTGACATTCTTGAGGAGTAATACGCTGTTGCCCGGATCTGAGATTAACATCCAGCTTTTCTTGGGCATTGTTCACGACACTGGTGTATTTTTGTATCAAGGCTGGCATTACTGCTGCTACTACTAGGCCTACTTATTCACGAACCCTTCATGACTGAACTTGAAGTAATGTTAGCTCAGCTGGCAGAGTGCTTTTTTTTTTTTTTTTTTTTGCTGCTGCTCCAGCTCTTTTTTTGCCAGCTCCAGTGGTGTTCCTCCCAGGTCATGGGTGGAATCCACGGAGGGCTCGAAAGCTGGGGCAATTTTTATTATGCATGATGATGGAGATGAGGATGATTGTAAGTTGATGCCATGGAGGTGCGTGTGGTTTGGGACTGCGGGACAGGGCCGCATTCCACGCTTCCTGTCATAAATATCCCGGCGTTCACCAGGCCCGGGAACTACGGCACCTGCGGTGCCGGCCGAGTAATCATCCACACCATAAGACGTGTCATACCAAGGGAAGCACCCCCAAAGTCGCACCCGTGAAGTGGGTAAATCTCGGCTGTGTGGCAACAGCCTCCCCACTGGGCCCATAGCACACCCGCTCTGGGTAGGAGCCGACCTAGGTAGGAAAAATCCCGCTTGCCTCGGCTGGGATTCGAATCCGGGTCTCCCGGTCCATGGTCCGAAGTGCTAACCACTACACTACGGGGGCCGGTGCTGGCAGAGTGCTTGACAATGGATGGGACAAGCGCGAACTTTACTGCCAGTTACCGGTATCCAGCTCTCCTGAAAAATCTCGAGGAAATAATTATGATAAAAGGAATTATGTTTGTGTCTGCTATATATTAGGTATACTTTTTTTGGGGGGGGGGGAGTGGGGAG
>JACVVK020000001.1:1330000-1360000 GCA_018292915.2 Batillaria attramentaria | reverse complement strand
TCTTTTTTAAAAAATATAATACTGTCGGCCTCCTGTGGGGGCCAGACGTGTCTAACGGCCCTACACGGGTCATGAAAGCCACCTGCCGTCTTGTTTAGTTGGCCTCGTGTTCGGACCATCGCTGAGGTGAAGTGATTTACAGGATATCCATCTCCGATCAGTTGCAGTGTCGCCCTGCTGGGGTTGTTTGTGTAATCACACGTAGCTCTGGTACTGCGCTATCCTTCTCTCTTTTTATGGTCGTCTAGGCAAACACTGTAGAAGAAGTCTATGCTATGGTCGATCGGAGGGTCGTAGGCGCGTCCCCCTTCCCCCCACCCCCACGCATCCCCTAGTGATGGCAAGCTCAGTGATGAGGTGGAGTTGTTCCCTACAGTTTTCGTTTTGTTTTTCTGATTTTTCATCGCTTTCTTTTTCGGGTTTCTGATATGTTTTATTCAGTTTCTTTATGGTTTATTTCTTTCTGTCTGTCTTTCTGTCTGTCTTTCTGTCTGTCTTTCTGTCAGTCTTTCTGTCTGTCTTTCTGTCAGTCTTTCTGTCTGGTCTTTCTGTCTGTCTTTCTGTCAGTCTTTCTGTCAGTCTTTCTGTCTGTCTTTCTGTCTGTCTTTCTGTCAGTCTTTCTGTCTGTCTTTCTGTCTGTCTTTCTGTCTGTCTTTCTGTCTGTCTTTCTGTCAGTCTTTCTGTCTGTCTTTCTGTCTGTCTTTCTGTCAGTCTTTCTGTCTGTCTTTCTGTCTGTCTTTCTGTCTGTCTTTCTGTCTGTCTTTCTGTCTGTCTTTCTGTCAGTCTTTTCGTGTCAGTCTTTCTGTCAGTCTTTCTGTCTGTCTTTCTGTCTGTCTTTCTGTCAGTCTTTCTGTCAGTCTTTCTGTCAGTCTTTCTGTCTGCCTGCCTCCCTCTCTCTCTCTCTCTGATTTCTGTCTATTTCGTGTTTTTCTTTCTTTATTCTTATGATTTCTTTCTTGCTGTCTGTCTCCCCCCCCCCCCCCCCCCCTTTTTGGTTGTATGGAAACCGATGAGGTGGAATTTTCCCCAACAGTTTCATTTGTGTCTTTCTGATTTCTTTCTTTTTTCTTTCTGATTTAATTTCGTTTTCTGTCTGGTTTCTGTCTTACTTTCGTTCTTCCTTCCTTTCTTGATTTTTTTGTTTTCTTTGTTGCCAAGTTCTTTCTTTCTTGCTTTTCTCCCCCCTGATTTAATTCTTTCTTTCTGTTTTATTTCTCTGTCTGTCTGTCTGTCTGTCTGTCTGTCTGTCTGTCTGTCTCTCTCTCTCTCTCTCTCTCTCTCTGATTTCTTCTTCTTTTTTTTCTGTCTGTCAGTCTGCCTGTGTTTCTTAGCCGCGAAATAGTCCTTGTTGCTTGCGCGGCGTTAAGCCCTAACTAACTAACTAACTAACTAACTAACTAACTAACTAACTAACTAACTAACTAACTAACTAACTGTGTTTCTTTGATGATACGCTGTATACCGAAACGTAGATCTATCCCGTGTTTCCTTGTTTTACGTGGTGAGGTTTTCGCTCTTTTTCGTTGTTTCCTACCAGTCCTAAGGCTTCGACCGGCTTTCGCCAATCAAACTTGCCCCCCCCCCCCCCCCCCCCGCCTCCAGTAGCGGGATGTGTATACATAGCAAACTAAGGTGACAACCACTAACATGGTCACCGTTATGCAACATTGCCTCGTCTTCACGCTGTCCCGCGAATTCTGCATCGTCACAACACTGAGAGCTCCAGTAGCGTAAGAGTAAGTTAAGACTACAACAGATCCGGCCATTGTTGGGAACTTGATGCAGACCAATCCCTGAACCCATCCCCCCCCCCCTAAACAACGTGATTAGAGAACGCCACTAGGGTAGCATGGCGCCCAGTCTCCCGCTAAAGCCCCTTGGATCTTCCGGGATAGACCCCCAGCGGTTTACGGTCAAACCACCCGCGGATTCAGCAAGGCTGGAGGGTGGGGTGTGGCGTCGCGACGCGTCGCGTTGCGTCCACGAACATAAAATATGTCTGATTGCATGTCCTCGTCTGAGATTTGTGCCCACGGATTCTGTTCGGGGAGGGGCGTGGGTGATGATGTGGCGTCTACCTACAGATTTCTGATTGTCCTCGTTTTTTTTATGTTTTCTTTTTTTTGGGGGGTGGGTTTTTGGTTTCACGAGTTGAATGTGCTTGCTGGTTGTTTGCAAATGACGACGATAAATCAAGAAAAAAAACGAAACAAAACAAAACAAGAACAGCAACAACAACAATCCCAAACAATCCCGAATCAAAACAACAACAACAAACAAACAAAAAACCAAACCAAACCAAACCAAACCAAACCAAACCAAAACAAGAACACATTATGTTTTGTTGGTGTAACCAATTACGTTGGCTCGTGGCGACCCTATTTAAAGAGAAACTTGTCCGCCCGTGAAATCTGTTGTTTCGGCTACCATTGCACCGTCAAAATTCCTCTCTCTCTCTCTCTCTCTCTCTCTCTCTCTCAACGGTGTTTTCCACCGTTCCCTTTCCCTCTCAGCCGATACCCCCACCCCTCGCCCCCACCCCCCCCCCCCCCCCCCTCCCCCCCCCCCCCCCCCCCCCCCCCCCACCCCCCCCCCCCCCCCCCCCCCCACCCCCCGTTCCTCGAGTCTGATTCGCAATGTTGTGAAATGTGGCATTGCCTCCTAGTGCTCTTATCGCAGTCATCAAATTGACAAAGCTTGGACAAAAAGGTTTAAGAAGACGGATCATGAGACTTTTCCTATTTTACTGACAGATGGGGAAGAAAAGGCCAGTGGCCCAACTGAGTTTTCCAACGGCGGTTTTAACGTCCGTTCGTCGACTGTTGAACCGTTTTCTCTTGGAAAAAAAAAATAGAGTGTGGCAGTTGTCATAGGTATTTTGTGGGAATTGTTTCTCGTTCTTCACGTGGCCGGGTATTTTTTTTTTAAACGAAAGTTGTTGCACCAAAGGACTTCGTTTTGACGATTTCATATCTGGACGAGCACCGTGGATGACTTTTGCTCGATAAATTCTTCGCCTGACTGTAAAAATCTTTTCTCGTAACTCCAGAGTATATTCCACGAAAATTCAGTGCTTGACCCAATGACGTCAGGTGACCTCATGACGTCACGTGGACGCTCGCGCAATTTGCAGCCACTCATGTTTCCAGCGGATGTGCGTATGTCGACAAGTGTGTTCGCTGTTTTGTTAGACTGTTGTCCTCAGCCGATGCACAAGCACGCACGACCCGTCATCTGCACCCGTCATGCTCCAGAGACCACGAAACCGGCCACGCGTGTCCAGTGACGCGCAGGCTGTGCGTCGAAACAGCAAGAAGAGACAGTGAGTGTTTATGGGTTAGCTTTCTTTATTTCCCGCGCAGTTTTCTTTGGTTACAAATAAATATATTTGCTATCGTTATTCAGCACATTGTTTGTCGTTTTCGTTAACAATAGCTCACTAACATTTAATAACTTAAATAACATTTCAGGTCTTTTGTCGCTACGTAGCCGCATGCACGTCTTTTAAAAAAAAAAATGTTAAGAAAGCACTTTCTTCGGATTCTTTAATGTGTTCGTACGGTTTTTAAAAACTTGTTTCTTACGTATATATTTGTTCCGTCTCACAAACAGACAGTCACCGCACATCAGTGTTGAACACACACACACACACACACACACACACACACACACACACACACACACACACACACACACACACACACACACACACAGACACAGACACACACAGACACACACAGACACACACAGACAGACAGACAGACAGACAGACAGACGGACACACAGACACACAGACACACAGAGACACAGACACACACAGACACAGACACACACACACACACACACACACAGAGACAGACAGACAGACAGACAGACAGACACACACACACACACAGACACACACACAGACACACACACAGACACACACACACACACACACACACACACAGAGCTAGGGGGGGGGGGACCCAACACACCAGGCTGAGCTAAAAAGTCAATCCATGGCATGCGGCACTTGAACATTTTTTTTTAAAATCCCCCAAAAGCCACCCTGGGCTTAACCACCGCCACCTTTCTGTTGGGAAAACAAAACTGGCCCTGTCGTGCGGGGACGTCGTTTCGCGGGCCGTTTTAGCTTGTATCGGTGTCAAATCTCACACCCCCAAGACGCGCAGACGACACGGCGGGACAAGGACAACAGAGACCGAATTACGCTCCCGTGAAACTTTGCCCCGCGTTTGAAGAGGTACCAACCCTATTGACTGTATCGGTCGACGGAGTAAATGAATAGCCGCTGTTCCAGCGATTGTGTTTCTCGGTCGTTTTGATCTTAATCCGTAAAATTGCCCCACCGTTTAGCGGCTTACTCGCTAGCAGACAGACAGGGGGAGGAATGCAGTGAGTGCTAGCGTCAAAAAAGGAGGTGGGGGGCCGGGGGGGGGGGTGGTCTGTGTGTGTGTGTGTGTGTGTGTGTGTGTGTGTGTGCATGTGCGTGTGTGTGTGTGTGGGGGGGGGGAGGGGGGGCAGTGGGGTAAGAGGGGTAGGGGACAACGCATCTAAGCGGGTTCTCAGGCTTCTCTTGTTATAGAACGATTATCCGAAACGGCAGTAAACATACTCTTGTTCCTCGACGTCACTACTTAAACCGCAGAGGTTGAACGGTGTCGGTTTTTTTTGTTTTGTTTTTTTCCAATCCTTGAAACGACTTTCTTTGACTCGTGGGACGTGTGTGATCGTAGGTGAGTTCTTCCTGTCCGAATGACGTTCTCGTGCGCATTGCCCAGTTAGTTCCTCTGATACGCCTTTCCCCGTGCATAATTATGGTTGTTGTGGTTCCTGTTGCGAAGAATGTATGTATGCATGCTGTAACTGATGAACTGATTTGGGGTGTGTGTGTGTGTGTGTGTGTGTGTGTGTGTGTGTGTGTGTGTGTGTGTGTGTGTGTGTGTGCGTGCGTGCGTGCGTGCGTGCGCGCGCGCGCGCGTGTGTGTTCGATGGGGTTTCATAGTCCTATGAACCTTTTAAGAAAAACAACACATCTTTCTCATCTGTCTTGCAAAACAATTTAGTACAATCCCCTATCACATTTTCTTTTAGTTTAACACGAATTACTTTTCGTTTAGCAAAAACAAGGCTAGACCATAACCCAGTGGGTTTTTTTTTTTGTTTTTTTTTGTTCTCGTTTTACGCTGTTTTTGCTTTGTTTTTGCTACCTCGATTTGCCTCATCATCTCTTTAAAGCTGAACTAATGCTGGGATGGCTCCCGATGTCTTTGACCTCGGATTGGGTCAGTCGTAAGAAAGACACACAGACACAACAAAAGGACAGAATGACACCAGGACTGGGTACCGGGTAGTCTCCATTGCATGGGGTCCTCCAGACACTGTCTCGTGCAGGGTCACCATTTAGCCGCCCCCTGCATCTACCCGGCAACACCCGGGTGCGTCCTCAGAGCCGGGTGTAACCGAGGTGAAGTCCCGTGAGCGGCGGGTCAGAGGTCACAAATTAGTCTTCTCCTCTGGATCTGTGCGCCAGTCTGGTCCACACGTGGTATTCTCAGTTACCAGTTACTACCCCATTTTTGTTTTTGGGGTTCGTTCTGAGTATCACGATCTTTTTTTTTTTTTTTTTGGGGGGGGGGGGGTATATAAAACGTAGTAATAAAAAATGGAGCCTTTAACTAACAAATTCACTGTGGACCTGGGCCCGTATGGGACCGTTAATTTAAGCCACGGCTACAGGCCTAACCAGACTAGGACAAAAGAAACCCCAAAACAAAATTAAATAAAAACGGAAGCGAAGAAAGAAAGACAAAAATCCTTCTATGCCGGCATAGGCACCTTGCTGGAATGGACCCGCTTCCTGATTTAAAAAAAAAAAAAAAAATTTACCCCTAGAGCTAGTTTAGTTCGAGGTTAGACCCAAGTCCCTATCCCCGACTTTTACATGCGGGCCCTGACCGCTTGTGCACTCAGTGGGCGTCTTGGCGAGCCCAGTCTGTCTGACTTCCTAACTCCGGCGACATGCAGCGTCCTGGTGAGGTCCTTGTCTGCTGAGTCCTTGGGAGGTGGCGTGGACTCGGATGACGACAGTTTCCTGCTGGAACTGATCGTTTGATGAACTGCTTCCATTAACATTTTTGTCGTTGGTGTCTGCTCGTTGTCGCTCAGCCCAACACCGACAGCATTTTGTATTGTCAAACCTGCCTGATGCATGAATAGACTAGTCTGAGACTTGGCACCAGTGTAAGACTTATTACTTTGGGATTATCATCAGCGTGTATTACCGTTTAGTCCCTGAAAAAGTCGTAAGCTTGCTGTAGTCACCGTTTATGCACGTCGTACTACCAGTAATCTTTTAGTCTCAGGTCAGTCAACGTAGTCTCGGACTTAACGTCCTAACCTCTCTCTCCGAGCGTGCAGGCCCATGAAGCCGGACTAAGAGAGAATCACAGCAGTGTGTCCTCAATGTCGCGAATGATAGGAACGTTCGAGTTACGGATCGTAATCTGCCAGGTTGAGGGGCAAGTAACTCCAAGCCCCCGGTTCCATAAAATTGATTTGGTTGGATGGTAAGGGGGCATAACACCCTTTCCTAGCATGTGAAGTGAGACTGGTGATATCAAAGACGAGGGAAAAAAGCCAATCCAATGGTCCGGAATCGAACCCACAATCCCAGCATTGACAGTCCGATGCTCTACCAGCTCTGTTGTCCCGGAGCCAAATTCAGTTTATTTTATTTTTTCCTGCCCCCCTCCCGTCGCCAGCTTCAGCGGCATTAATCCTCCCGAGGCATGGGTGGAATCCACGGAGAGGGCTCGGAAGATGGAGCTTTTTAAAAAATTATTATGCATGATGATGAGGACGAGGATGATGGTATGATGATGCTATGGAGGTCCATGTGGTTTGGGACTGCGTGGCCGGGCCGCATTCCGCGCTTCCTTTGAAGTTTACCATACCATACCATACCATACCATACCATACCATACCATACCATACCATACCATAAACGGAGACTAAACCAAGTTTACAACTAGTTCACGAAAAAGAAAAAAAAAAGAAAAAAAGGTAACACACGCTTATGATAGTCCCGACATAGTAAGTCTGTGACTAGAGCTACGTCTCACACTAGTCTAGTCTTAGTTCATGCATCAGGTCCCCCCCCCCCCCCATCCCTTCCCCCCATCCCCACCCCCTTGTGTCTGTCTTTACCGCGAAAGAAAAGATATCACACACTGCTCGCGCCCTCCGCGTGCTAGTTAACATATTTGATGGATCGACACGTCGGAAGGGACAGGGCTTTGGTTTTTACAGGTCGGGGCGCCTGGCCTGACGGGGTCAAGAACAGGTATGTGTTGGGGATCTCGCCTCGCTTGGGCGTGATGGGTGGGGGTGGCGGCTACCGTCTGGAATGTGGATACGCATTGTGTTTGTAAATCTGAAATTTAATAATAATAATAATAATAATAAAAACAAAACAAAACAAAACAACAACTCGGTAACTGTCGTTTTATACAAAAGCTTAAGCGGAGGACAATAGACGACTCCGCTCCTGTCAATCCAAAGGGGCGAGCCCCCAGATTTCAGCCAATCGCGTTTCGTGGCATCATGACCAGAACACATGGTATGGTCTGGCGAACTTTCTCGCCATACGCTACAAAGAGGGAAGCACGTGTAGTTCGATATGGAAAGAAAGCAATAAGCAGTTTACAATCCGTCATTTTGAGCAGTCCCTTCCTCAGTATCTTTCCGACAAGCTTACCACTTATGAACCATCTCGTACTCTCCGCTCCTCATCAGAAAAGCTCCTAAAAGTTTCCAAGTTCAATCTCAAAATCTTTCGGTGAGCGCTCTTTAAGTTTCTGTGCCCCCACAGGAATGGAATTCTCTGCCTCCCTCCCTTTAGGAACACCCAGACCCTCCCACAGTTTCAGTCAAAACTAAAGACTCACATATTCAAGATAACATTATGATCTGTAGTATCATCTACCCCCTCCCCCCCCCCACACACACTTAGTGTTTCATGTTTCATGTATGCGTGAAAATGTGTGTGTGTGTGTGTGTGTGTGTGTGTGTGTGTGTGTGTGTGTGTGTGTGTGTGTGTAGCGCACTGCGTGTTCTTTGAGCAGATTGTTAGCGCTTTATAAGACCTATTATCATTATTATTATTATTAATCCACAGAGCTGGGCACGATGAGTGCTGTTGGCGGGCTACCGTCCGAAATGTGGCTAAAGACTGTGTTGTAAACCTGCACTTTAATAATTATAAAATTAACTGTAGTTTCGTAGAACACGAAGGATTTACAGCGAGTAAAAATATCGTACAAAATGTTACTCCGGAGTAAGAATTTCGTACGACAAAAGTACTCCATCGGCTTGAGAGTGCGAGGTCTTCACTCCAGAGTAAGAATTTCTTTACGATAGTTTTACTCCGGAGTAAATCCTTTGACGAGTAAGTCTGTCTTTACTGTCACACCGGCCACATGTGATTTTTCCTTAACCGTGACGGGCACGCTACTTACAAAATCCCACGCTACACAACCGTGGCCAGATAATTCCTGGGCCCGCATGTAAAAGTCGGGATTAGGGAGTTAGCCCTGGGTTAGAGGCTAACCTCGAACTAAACTAGCTCTAGGGTTAAATTTTCTGTTGTTTTTTGTTTTAAATCAGGAAGCGGGTCCATTCCAGCAAGGTGCCTATGCCGCTATAGAAGGATTGTTGTCTTTCTTTCTTCACTTCCTTTTTTAAAAATTTAATTTTGTATTGGGGTCTCTTTTGTCCTAGTCTGGGTTAGGCGCGTAGCCGTGGGTTAAATTAACCTCGAGTTCTACATACGGACCCAGGTCTTCCCTACTGGCTTTGCGTAAAACACAATTACGACAACAACAACAACAACAATGTCGACGACGACGACGAAACCAGCGACAAAAATACGTATACAAGGAATCAAAGAAAGAAAGAAACACGCAGACAAACTCAGAGTTGTACGTTGGTGCCTTCAATGAGCCCCCGGTGCATACCTGTTCTTGCAAAACTAATAAAACATTATAGCCGCGATACATATATACGCTACACACAGGCGATACATATATACGCTACACACAGGCTCCTGACAATCACAGACACACACACTCTTTACGTTCGACATATACACGTGCAGTTACGCAACCCTCCTTGAATTTTATTGTTATCATCATTGTTTTGATTCCTTCCTCGTACAAATCCCACTGTGCTATCATATTGCGTGCAAGAAAAAACCGCCTTTATTGCGTTGTTATGTAGCACTGACCTCAAGTTCGAGGACACTAAAGGGGGAGGGGGGACCATGAAGGAGCCCGTGACAGGAAGGCGTGAGCAAACAATAGCGGTGTTGAATCTGCCCCCCTGCACGCTCCAGTCTGCCAGGTGCCTCAACTCCAAAGGGTGTTTGTGGAGAGAAGAGCACATAGCCCAGAGACAGGAGAGCGCGGCCGGGGGGAGGGGGGGGGGGAGGGGGAGGGGGGGGGTGTTTGCGGGTTTAACGTCCTTTTCCATCACGTACGCGTGATATCAAAGACAGGGGCAACGATGAAAAAGCCAGCACAAATTAATATTTGGCTCCAGCCGGGATACGAACTCACGACCGGAGCATTAGAAGTCCAGCGCTCTACCATTCGGCCACCCCGGCTCCCCGGAGAGCGCGCCGGTTTAGATCTGCACTTGTTCCGCTCACTTGTGTGTGTGTGTGTGTGTGTGTGTGTGTGTGTGTGTGTGTGTGTGTGTGTGTGTGTGTGTGTGTTTTCCCTTTAAACGGGATAATCAGTTTCATCTTTGCTGACAGACTTGAAAGAAATTACTCTCGCATGGATCGGGTTGCCGGGATAGCCGAATGGTAGAGCGTTGGACTCTCAATGCTCGGGTCGTGAGTTCGAATCCCGGCTGGGGCCAAATATTTGTGTTGGCCTTTTTCTCGTTGCCCCGTCTTTCATATCACCCTTACGTGGTGGAAAAAGACGTTAACCCCCCCCCCCCCCACACACACACCCTCGTATGGACCACCTTTGAGTTTTAGTATTTATGCTTACATCGTGTTTTAACCTGAGCATTTTTTGTGTTCTCAAAGACCAGGCAAGACGGGACTCAGTT
The DNA here is from genome assembly GCA_018292915.2 of Batillaria attramentaria. Classification (NCBI taxonomy): domain Eukaryota; kingdom Metazoa; phylum Mollusca; class Gastropoda; family Batillariidae; genus Batillaria; species Batillaria attramentaria. Next base: position 1,349,875 of record JACVVK020000001.1, on the reverse strand, counting down.
TAGACGCGAAATAGTCTTTGTTGCTTGCGCTGCGTTTATCCCTAACTAACTAACTCACTAACTAACTCATCTTTGCTGAGCCAGCGTATGTTTCGCCGGGAACAGTTTCGCTCGTGAGTGCGCCTCTACGCTCGAAATACCGTGGCTCTATCTTGATGATTAGTACAGCTCTTAATGCGATACAATGTTGTTTACACTTTGCGCGAACGGTCGAACATTCGAATTCTACGACTGTTGTTACGCTGCTGAAGCCGCGTGGTCGCCGCGTCGAGTACACTTCTGTTGGCTCAGTGCCAGCATTACAGGCGCTGTCACTGTCCAGAGGGACGGAGCTGCACTCCTTCTTGAAAGTCCGCGTTTTTTTTTTTTTTTTTTTGAACGGTTGCCATCAACGAGTATTTGCTCCATTACGCAAACCATCCCCTGGGCTGTAGCGAGTGACTGAGAATACAGAACCACGGGGAAAACAAAATCTTTCAGATGAACGCTGGTGTAGAATCCTCTCCCTGTCCTCTCTATGACTTAGAAATTGTATGAACGCAGGTGGCCTGGGGTGTCCACTACTGTCCCATAACAAAGTTTGGCTTGCGATCTCCCGCCCAGCGAGGAAGAGTTGTAGACATAGTAAGGTGGGCGAGTGGGGGCGAGCGAAATGCCAGCCAGCAGATGCTGGAAACTCCTGTCCGCCTGACAAGGTCTCAAAGGAATAATAAAGCCAGGCCAGTCAGTAGGCGGAACATAATTATTATCACGCGAGCGCTATGTCGCCATCAGATACACTGACAGACAGACAGACAGACAGACAGACAGACAGACACACACACACACACACACACACACACACACACACGCGCGCCGCGCGCGCGCGCACGCACGCATATATGCACGAACACCGTCACGCGCGCGCCCGGAACCACGACTGACACAAGCCGGGCCTACAAACCAACATAAGTCACTGGGTCCCGGACTGAAACACCTGGGCACAAAACATACTTGACGTAGGATGACCAGGAACCTCGTGAAAAGTATTTTGTAACTGTGGTAGGCCGTCTAGTATTCTGACAAAAAAAAAATATTGACGGAATGTTTATATTCTGACCGTCTTTTTTGCTGACTTCGCCTTGGGCTAGAACTTTCTTCTCGTCACCTCCCTCAAACTACACCTACGGCCCTACGCCCGAAACCCAGCCTATAATAGGAAAGTATTCCGACAAATAAATTATTGACGGAATGGTTATACTCTGAACATCTTTTGCTGACGTTGCGGGTGTGTTTGTCCCGGGCGTTGGCGGCTATTTATTTTCCAGAATCCCCCGCGCTCCGGGGCCTGGTGTAGTAATCCAGATGTTCTCCCCGCCTCCATTGATTCCCCGGGGCTTTTGCCTCAAGCTGCATTGACCCGGGGCACTTTCAGCCTCAAGCTGCATTGACCCGCGGAACGTTTAGCCTCAAGCTGCATTGACCCGGGGCACTTTTAGCTTCAAGGGGTGACTATGATGCCTGAGCCTTAAAGGGAATATGTAGGCACTGATAGGCCTCATGCATTTGTGGTCTGAAACCAAGAACAAGAACAAGAACAACAAGAACAACAACAAGAACAACAACAACAACAACAACAACAACAACAGCAACAACAACTTTGATTTGACAATAAAATCAATCAAAGAAGTGCAAATTTGCGTTGTTCGCCTGTAGTTTCTGGTAGCCCTGTGCATGCACACAGAGTTCTTCTAGAGTAAATGTGGGCGGCTGACATTTTCGAATTGGCATTTCCAGTTGCTTTCCTATTGCACATATCCTGACGGAGTTCAATTGCGTCTTTGAGGCGACAGTACAAATTGGAATGTACGTGTTTTCACGCTAAAGTGCACAGCAGTGACCGTGGTAAAGAAAATTAAGTCAGCGGAGAAATCACGTACTTTTCCTCTGGCATTTTTATTTAACACATTTCTTACCGCACACGAAGACTCCCCGCTCTTTTCAGTTCTCTTCCCACCTAGTTCTTTTTTTCAGTATTTTTGTTAATGTGGTCGTGCGCTCGTATTAAGTTTTTTAATTTTTTAAAGTGCATTAGTGCTTAAACACACACACACACACACACACACACACACACACACACACACACACACACACACACACACACACACACACACAGAGAGACAGAAGATACGTGTATTCAGCTTCTGTTCGTGTACTTCGCGTACTTGGGCAGAGGAAAAGTTTCTGCAGAACTTACTCGGTAGGAACAGAGTTAAAAGCGTCACCTATCCTTCCTGGAACGTGGGTGTAGAGCTTTTCTTCCGTATCGCGGAAAACATCTGCGAGTCCGTCTTCTCTTTTCAGATGTTCGCGTATAAAATCGGAAGTACAGGGTTCACACGTTGTTGTCGGACAGAAGTGAAATATTTCTGAAGGTGCCAACGTTTCAAGGGAGAAAAGTCCCAGTTATCAGATGGTCTGAAAAAGGCTATACCGGTTTGTGCTCACGAAAAGTATTGAAAGCTTGCGAAAAAGTCATTAAATAGATACATTACAAAAACATATTACCCAAATCAATACTGCAGAGAGCTCGTGACAGACCAGGTGAATTTATTAACAAAGGATGTCTGGTTGAAGAGAAGACTACCTACCTTTCCTACAAATCTACTTACCTACCTGACTATCATTTGGTCAATGACGCATCCTTATGATGAGGTAAGTGGTTTATGCGTGCCCTTCTTGTTTTGAACGCGTTTTGTGGCAAGTTAGTCACACCAGAGGCAGTTTATGAAGGAGTCTGGAAACCCCGGCGAATCATTGCCGTGGCCTCGCTACGCGTGCTTTTGATTTGTAGTAGTTATTTTCATCTAAAATTACATTTCATCCCCGAAAACTCCGCAAAAACTTTAAGTTCAGTTGTTGAAAATTTGCTTGAAAAATTTCAATTTTTCTTTGAGACATTCCTGCCTTCACCTTACTTATCCATGTTTTTCAAGGTCTTGCGCAGTGCAGCTTCCGAAATCATTTTGTTGTGATGTTGGTCTCTGCGCCCGTGGCGATGATTGCAAGAGGGAGGGGGGGGGGGATGTAGGTGGTGTCCAATCTTCCCTATCCACTGTCTCTGGTCACACTGACGGCGTTTTTTGCATGATAGAAGTTTTTGTCCCTGTCACCTTTGTTACCTTCAGGCTGTTTCTTGCTGTTGATCAGTTAAATTTGCAGTCCGCTATTTTTTTTTTGAAACTGTTTGTTAATTTGTTTGACTGTTTTTAGTTTCACTTTGACTTCCGTTGGTCTGGACTTTGTGAAAAAACTTTCTTGCGAGCTTATCTCACTTTTGCACCTGGGCGAATGTTTGTCCCTGTCATTCTACTGCTTGAGATGTATGTGCGATTTTACACACAAATTCCAATCGTCTTTCGTGTTCCAAATGGGTTTCCAGTTGCCATTAAGGAGACCACAAACGAAACAAATTCTGACTAAAACAAAAGCCTTTCAGTTATTTGTGCTCGTGGGTTTTGTCATTCTTCTTGGGGCATATTCCCGTCACGGGCACTTTTAAATTGTTTTTCTTAGACCTACCGTCAAATGGTAAACAGGTCTAAATTCTTATCAAATGCATGGCGCTTAGATCGTTTACCCAGTGTCGAAAGAGATCTTCGTTGGTTGGTACACGCTTCCACAGCCGTGTAATGGATAAACAGACTAATGGATAATACGTTAAACATCCGATTCCGTTCAGTTCTTCTATTCTGACCGCGCCGCAGATCTTTTGTCTTGAGATTCCTGATTCCCCAGAAACCGCACTGGTGCGCAAAGCTTTCCAGTGCGGCTCGCGTCGGTCGCCAGAAGTAGCGGCGTCGCAAAGTGTCGTCTGCAGCCACAATGACGTCGGTTTGTTTGGAAATATGAGTCCTGCGTATTTGGCCGCTGATCAGGGAACAACCAAACTTCATCGCACAAGGGAGGGCCTGAGAGGGTGGTGGTACGAATCATTTGACATCGAGAAGGTTGTTTGACACAAATGCCGGTGTCCATGTTACGTAGGGTATTTACCTCCTCTGTTGTCCGGTTCGCGGTATTTCTGTTTGCGCCTGATTTCTATCACCCATTCGCTAGGAGAGTTCGGGAAGGGCTGTGGCTGTTAAAGCGAATTCCAGCAAATTGTATGGCGACAGTGGGTTTCCAGTGGTGTGTGTAACCAACACCCAAAAGTACAAACTTTGTCATATGTAGACCAATATAGGTCGAGTGGTACAACGTTTGCTGGCAGAATGGGATTTCTGGATTACAACGATTACGATGAAATACGACTTTTTACATCGCGATGCCGTAGACCCTCGGACGACTTTACAATGAAATCTCTGTATTTAGGACATCACGACCAGGAATGACTATACATGTATGCGTTAACGTGAAATCCCTTTTTATTTTTACACCCTGACTCATTAAGACCATGAGAGAAGTCCCCCCCCCCCCCTCACTAGAGCACGACAACTTTGCAACATTGTAGCAAAATGCGTCACGCGCTGCGAGATTTGAGGTTAATGAAAGTAGTGAGAACAACGTACACTATCGGCCAACAAACGTTGGCAGCTTGTGCAACAGTTCACGCGAGGGCTGATGTGTGGGTTGTGGGTAGGACACCTACCGTAAAGTTCGGACTATAAGCCGCGACTTTTTCCTCCAGGTTTAAACCCCGCGGCTTAAACAACGGGTTTATTTGCGGATTTTTCCGATTCCAGGAGCATCACATCCTTGTCTATTTTTAATCAAAGCTGCACACATTGAAGCATAGAATCCATTTGCTCAGCCACGTACCCTCAACATGCCGAAAACGCGACGAAATGCCTACGATGCTGCTTTCAAGTTGAAGGCAATCGACCTGGCCATCAAAACAGGCAGTCGAACAGCTGCACAAGAGCTTGGAATAAATGAATCAATGGTACGACGTTGGAGGCAGCAGCGCGGTATATATCTGCGGCTTATAAACCAGTGCGGCTTATTTGTGAAAAAAATCCATAAAAAAAAATAAAAAATAGAGGGTGCGGCTTATATAAAGGTGCGTTTAATAGACCAGACTTTCCGGTATATGCTTATCACACGCTTAATGAAAATCTGACACCAATCTATAAAATTCGTCACGTGCGGTGAGATTTCAGGTTAATAGAAATAATCAGAAGAACTTTCGGCTGACAAGCGTTAGTAGCATCTGCACTGAACAGTTCAAACAAGGGCTGATGTCTGGGTTGTTACGAAAAGGACATCTGTATACTTATTACACGCTTAATGAGAATCTGACACCAATTTAAAAAAAAAATCGTCACGTGCGATGGGATTTCAGGTTAACAAAAAATAATCAGAAGAATTTTCGGCTAACAAGCGTTAGTAGAATCTGCAACGGTTCAATCAAGGACTGAAGCGTAGGATGATTAAGACGGGGAAATGAGAATGAGAATCTAACATCAATTAGAAAAAAATCCGTCACGTGCTGCGAGAGATCAGGTTGATAAAAATAGAACAACTATCGGCCAGCAAGTGCTCCTGCGACAGTTCATGCAAGGGCTGATGCGTGGGTTGACTCGGACATGGTTATTCTCATTACGCGTAATGAGAATGTAACATCAATTTCATGCACAAGTGAACCCAACAAGCCTGATAGTAATAATTGTAAGAAGGCGTATACGGTAAACGTCACGCTTTTCAAACAGCCCTTTCTGAACTTCTACAGAAGCACTGGTTGTGAATGGGCGGGCAGACACTGACGAGGTGCAGAGAGAAATAGCGCTCCCGATTCCCCGTTTCTCGATGATAACAAATGCAATGCATGTTCTTGTCAATCGAAAGGCAGACTCGTGTTTGCCGGCGGTGACCGTATAAGTCCAGGTAACTCAGTAGTGAGAGGTTAATACAGATACAGATACAGATACGTTTATTGTCCTTAAAAAGAAAATTTGTCTTCGGTTCACCGACAAGATCACACAAGGAGTGCTGGCTTATAAAATCTCTCTCTCTCTCTCTCTCTCTCCCCCCCCCCCCCCCATGCCTCCAGCTGCAGCTGCAGCAGCACCAGAGTTAATAGATTACATAAAAACTCCAGTGATAACAATAGTAAACTCAGAACATATGACTAAAACATTTGTAAAAGACAGCTCGTCAGAGGAATGGCGTACGAATTAAGCGTCACGAATTCAACACACTTATTGCGCAGAGTAAGAACGACTAAAGGGTAATAAACATGAGCAGACACCCTCGCCGGCCGGACAAGCATTATGGATGGCCTGCGCCTAGGAAGATCCTAACTGGTAAGGATTCTTAGACGCACGCTGCATGAGCAAGGCGTCGGTAATTATACCATAACTGGACACAGCGCGCGAAAGTCACAGTCATGCGCCATATCACAGTCGTTGCGCTCGGTGTGTCTACTAACTACTAAAATGAACAAAGGCAGCTGTGCACAGTGACGTACTATCACACGATCACGATACGATACCATCCGACGCCCATAGCGTCTGCAATGGCTAGCAGAGCTCGGAGTCAAGCCATCCGGCATCTGTCGTACTTATCCGTGACGTCCTAAAGACAACTGTGTCCTTCGAAAAGGTCTGTAAACACTGAAGCTTGTTCAGGCGATAATGCAATGGAGGGTACACTGTCCGCCATATCTGCGCGCCGAGTGACGAAGTACAGCCAATCAGAATCTGTTGTGGAACCCACAGAACCGGAAGATTACTTAAAGTGTCTGAACATTAAAAGTTTTAGAGATGTTGTTGTTCGCTTCAGACTTGGTATCAGCGAAATTAATACACACAGACACAGGTATATTGCTGAAAACCGAACTATTAGTGCATGCCCCTTTTGTCCGTTGGAAGTGGAAAACGAGTATCACTTTCTGTTCTATTGTAAAGCTTATAACCACATCAGACCAAGAATGTTAAAACTTGACAATGTTTACCAAGAAGATGTAAGATTTAGTAAAGTCATGTCATGTAAAAATGAAAGTACTATACGACAGCTGGCGTGGTTCCTACTGAAAAGCTTCCAGACTAGAAGAAAAGCAAGTTTCCAACAGTAAATGTTTACATGTGTTGCTCCCGCCAGGTTGGTGGGCTTGGTGTAGCCAGCTTCCTGAGCCTTTTGTGCTTAATTTATGTGCCCAGTAGTTGTTTTTTTCTGATGAAAATGGGTCCTTTTTTCGCAGGGTCCCAGTTATCGCAATGTTGTGATGAAGTGCTAAATTTAGTCATTCTTGCATCATTTCATCTATGTATGTAATGCGTAACATCTTGTGAGACGTGCAGATATAGGCCAAGGCCTAAACAACAATAAACCATGTCTGAGTCTGAGTCTGAGTCTGAGTCACAGTCACAGCTGGGGCTATTTGAAATCCCAGCAGCTGTGATGACGCCACAGCGGCGGAAACCCCCGAAATCACAACTGTGTCCAGTCTGCACTTCAAGCTGTACGGCAGCCGGCAGGATCTTCAGAAAACGGCCCACTTCATTGAGACAACCGGCCTGCCAGTGTGACCCCAGCGACCGCAAAGAAGAAGAAAGACAACTGTGTCACATGTGCCCACAACACCGTGGCGCCCCGCAGTGCCCAGCTAAGAGTCGGCTTTAGAACTGCCTCAAAGGCGACACTTGGGAGATCGTGGGGGAGCGCATATGGGCTTTTCCGAGCGTATGGATACCATCTGAACTGATAGGTCGAATTTCTAGTACTGACGAGTTTGCCTGTCGTACTGATATCAGGTTATAGACACAGCAACATTATACCATGCACTCGACACTACAGATGGGTTGGAGATTTTGCCCCTTAGTCAACAAGCCTCAAGTATTTTATTACACTCGTCAAGTACAACGGGGCTGCTTAATCTAAAGTGTGCTACCTGACACACACAAAAAAGGCGAACGGTGGGGGGGGGGGGGGACAAGAAAAGAATATGTCATACACTGGACGTTGTTTACGCGTCCTTCCTTACAGATCTTTACACACTATTGAGATTCTTGTGAGTTGGAGGGTGTATTGTGTACGCGCGCCGAAAGTCCGTAAGTAGCATCTGACAAGGTGCTCTTCGCCTGCGTGACAGCTCACTTCTGACGGCTTACCAGATCCAGTTTGGAATCTCATTCTACTTAGTGTCTGCTTCACCTTCCCTGCTTCGGTTTCTCATAAATTGTCATAAACCGTTAAATTGCACTCAAAATCTAAATCGTAAACTTAGAAAGATTAATAATCGTAAATCTGTATTACAAATACATACGACTTGTTTTTTCTTGATGTTAGAGGAAGGGAAGGGGGTGGGGGTGGTGGGTGGTGGTGACTAAGAGGGTGAGGGGTGGGGTGTGTGTGTGTGTGTGTGTGTGGGGGGGGGGGTCCTTTTTCATCCCGTAAGACCCTGTCATATCAAGGACGGGACAACTACGGAAAAGTCAGCAGAACTGTTAACTTCAAGCCAGGACTCGAACTGACGACCCAAGCATTATTCAGCCCAACGTTGTACCAGCTTCGCTGTCAGGGCCTCCCAGCATTATGCAGGAAGCGAAATCAAGAAAATGGCAAAAAAATCGATTTTAGTGGCTAGACTGCCCATAGAGTTTCCCATTGCCAACCTATCCAGAGGAAGTTCGGTTGCAGTTTACCCATAGTATATCTGACAATGTAAGTAGTCTTGGGACGAAGCCGAAAAATCGAGTGTTCTCTGGTGCACACTGCACAGCATGGGCTAGGGACGGTGCACGGGCTACCTATTTACTTACTTACTTATGCCTATAGCCCGTGGGTGGGCATAGGCCATCCACAGTTGCACGCCATCGTCTCCTGTCCTGTGCTATCGTCTCTAACTCCTTCCAGCTGTATCCCATCTGCCGGGTGTCCGCGTCCAGGTCCCTCCTCCAGGAGTTCTTGGGTCTTCCACGTTTTCTTTTGCCTTGAGGGTTCCAGGAGCTTGGCGCGTGAGGTTACCGGGTGGTTTTCTCAGGGTGTGCCCAATCCACCTCCATCTTCTCCTCTTGATCTCATCTTCAGCTGGTGACTGGTTGGTTCGCTGCCAGAGTTCGGTGTTGCTGATCTTGTCCGGCCAGTCCGGCTAGCTTGAGAAAAAAATTTAATACTCCGAGTACACTGGCTCACTGGACGGGCTACCTCAGGGTTGAGTTTTTTTTTTTTTTTTTTTTAAATTGGGATATGTCTGTTACTGCAACCACAATTCATTTCAGTTCAATTCAGTTCAGTAAGTCTATATTATTCCGATAGGGACATGAGGGTGTGGTGAACGTGATAAGAAAGAAATGAGCTCGAACAACATAAAATAGTACAGAGAAAGCACACAAAATAACATAATGATAATGTACACTCAGATTATGGATAATGTGCATAATTATGTTATTTCCTAAAATAATCTCCGCGTTTAATGGAAACACAGAAAGGTTCAGCTGTAGCCTATCCATAATGTATCTATCGCTGCTAGCCTATCCATAATGTATCTATCGCTGCTAGCCTATCCATAATGTATCTATCGCTGCCCACCTAACCGCAAGAAGTTCGGGTGTAGGCACTGTCCTGTCACCGTAACTTGCTTCGTTACGATCGGAATGCTAGCCCCGCACCTTCGCCCCGACCGATACCAAAACTGCAAGATCATCCCTAGTCCGTGCTCAACACTGTAACGCGGTAGGTTACAGACCACTAATAGCCTCCGGGTCAACAACGCTAAATATAGCAGAACAGCTTTGCCCCTTTTAAAATTTGTGTGCAGAGTAAAAAATGGCAATCTGGTGCTTTTTGTTGGCTTTGTAAATAAGTTTCATGCCAGGTAATAGTAAAATTAGGGAAAAATGAGCCTGGCTTGTGGACTATTTGTATTCATGCGCGGCTGGCACAGAAGCCAGCAGACGACCGTGGAATGAGGGGGGTCGCTGCCAACATTGCAAAAAAAAAACACAAAAACCCGGAATACTGGAATTTGTTGAAATTTACTCTACACATGAGTCTTTGGCTGTCTGATCTTTGTGATTTTTTTGGTGGTGAATTTTAAAGCATTTTTAGGGTGTAATATGCAACGTTATGTGTAACAGGAATATATAGCGTTTTCCTCCAGATCTGCATCTGTGGTCTGTAGCCTGTATACTGCTTGCGGTTTTGACATGGCGGTAACATTATCCCGCAGTGGGATGGGTTGGCTACGTCGTATTATGATCGACCTCTCTAATACGTTGCCTTCTTGATAACTCGCCTGTCCCCTGAGCAAATATTGACACGTTGAATGCTGGACATAGTCTGGATTCTTCGACACCCTTTCTCACCTCTCGCCGATGAACGTGGCAGCGAACGAAACTGCGGCCGGAGTGTCATCTTCCGATGGACTTTGTATCACGATTGCAAACTTTCGTGCCTTTATGACTGGAGAGTTCAGCCGGTGGTTACCACCGTCACAATTCACATTATTTTTTCGACGTACATCGATGGTAAGGGCACTTGGAAGTGCGGTCACCAACAAGCCGCTGCGTGTATCTTAGTACATGTATGTGGTTTCAGCCGTTTCACTTCTCGGAAAATACCCCCAAACAAACTGTATAAACAAAATGCACCGTCACTGGCCTAAAAAAATAATGTCAATTGTTTTGTGAAGTGTATGCATATCAGGTGCGAGTGTGTTTTAAAAGGCGAGCGGGGCAGTATCGAGCGGTAGAGTATTGGACTTTCATGCTCGGGTCGTGAGTTCAATTCCCGGCTACGGCTAAATATTTGTGCTGGCCTTTTTCTCGTTGCCCCGTCTTTGATATCACCCATATGTGGCGGAAAAGGAGGTTAAACACTTAAACCCCCACAACCCACCCAGTCTTACGTAAAGAGCACTCTGCAAAGTGAGCTGACTCTTCGCTCCACCTGATTGTAATGTGTTCACTTCATGTACAGTGTGTGAAAGAATGCGTGCGATTCACGTGAGCGTGCGTCTTGGGTTCAGCTCGCGGCGCTTGGGTAAAGCGCCTACACAATACTCAGTTATTATTATTATTATTATTATTATTATCAACAGCATCATCATCCTTATTATTATTACTACTATCATTATTATTACAATTCAATTCAATTCAATTCAATTCAATTCAATAATTCTTTATTGTCCTCAAGAGGAGGCAATTCGGTTGCGGCGTAAAAAAAGAGACAACAATCACATACACAATATAACATGTCCCAATAGTAAGATATATAATATCACAGCGATAACACGCGCCCGCACACACACACACACACACACACACACACACACACACACACACACACACACACATCCTAAAAAACCACGCTCTCATTAAACGCCACTGTTAAGACGGGACTACAACCGTTCACTGAAAAGGTAAAATTATAGTAAAAGACTATCACCAGGCACACTCATGCCCTCACACACACGCACTCACACACAGACACAACACATGCGCGCACATCTATCATTATTATTATTACTACTATCATTATTATTACTACTATCATTATTATTACTTCTATCATTATTATTATTACTATAATTGTGTGTCCTAAATATTGTCCAATGTGACGCAGAAACGATAAGACATACGTCCGCCTTGGTAAGAAAGTAATGGGACAGTTCGACCATCTTGAATCAGTCTCTGGCTGATGTCCGACGCGTCAGTTTTACTCGTGTCACTCTCTACAGTCATGGCCTAAACCACATCGTACGATTAAAAAAAAAAAAAAAAAAAAAATCAAACCGAGAACTTCCTAGTTTCAAATTTGCCCCGTGCACTTGAACTTGTGAATCTCCAGGCATCAGATCTCTGGCAAGTGCTTTTAAAATACTTCGCGGGGAAATCCCATCTCTGACCTTATCTATGTCAAGCACACATATCAAACCAGCCAGTGGCTGCGCAGTTTAACAGTTTCCTGCTCAGGAGCCCCGAAGCTGTCAAGGTCCTGAAACTCGAGAAACTGCGAGCTGAAACTGTTGGCTGTGTAGGCGCGGGGCAGTTATTGGTTCCATAAATTAGGTTCGAGTTTTGAGTGGACAGGTCCTAAAAAAAAACAACCCACCAAAACAAACAAAACATTTATAGTACACGCTGTTTAGAAGAACAGACATATATATAGCCAGGGTACTGGGTATTGTCACGAACTACGTCCTGAACATCGACGCTCTAAATTCCCCCGGACATTGTGAGCGCTTCTTGTATCGCCATGTTTGAATTATCAAAGTGTGAATCCGGTATAACACGCGGGATGTAAACCCCCCCCCCCCCCCCTTACCCCCTCAGTTCTATATACTCCACGGCAATTCTCGCTTTAAAGATGGATGTACGACCACTTGTACTCTAAACCAGACATACTCTACCATCACACGCCAGACTCACTCCCAAACTGAGATACAATACAGGGGGAGCCGGGATAGCCGAATGGTAGAGCGTTGGGCTCTCAGTGCCCGGGTCGTGAGTTCGAATCCCAGCTGGGGCCAAATATTTTTGTACTGGCCTCTTTCTCGTTGGACCACTCGCGCAAAAATTGTATGGCATTCAGAGCTGTACTACTCGTCAAGAGTATTTCGAGCGTACAGGCGCACTTGTGAGCGAAACTGTTCTAAAACGTCAGTTGGCTCAAAAAAAGGTGGAATTAGCCCGTTTAAGGTCAAGACCATGATATCAACGGTTTGTCAGCGTCAAGTCTCGTAACCGCTGAGATGGGTTTATGGATCTGCTTTGGAAACGTTTTGAAAAATAAATGCAATTCTAAATTCCGAAATTTAAACAGCTGAGCTGACCCTTCCCACCACGTGACTGTAATGTGTTTGTGAGAGAATGCGTGTGATTCACGTGAGCGTGCGTGTTGGGTTCAGTTCGCGGCGCTTTGAGCCAATTCATGAAATTGGGTAAAGTGCTTATACAATACTTATTATAATTATTAAAAAAAATAATGTATATGTATACTTGTCCTAGACTCGATTGAATCCCTCTATTGGTTCATCCGTTTCCAACAACTGGCACAATTCAAGAGAATTTTTTTTTAAAGGTATAACGTCCCTTTTTCCATCACATAAGGGTGATATCAAAAGACGGGGCGACGAGAAAAAGACCAGACCAAAATATTTGGCCCCAGTCGGGAATCGAACTCACAACGCGAGCATTGAAAGTCTGCTCTACCGTTCGACTGTCCAAGCTCCCCGCACAATGCAAGAGAAATTAAAGCGATGAAGGTGAGCTGAGCGAGAGAGGGGTGCAGTTCACTATTTACAAACTTTTTTTATACAGACCACTAGACTGTGAAAAAGTCTTTAAATAAGAATTCATCGTTTTGGTATATCAAAACATACAGGACACCATTACATACATTAAGGACAGTAGTAGTACAGATACATAGGAGTTACGAGTTAGCAGGATCGCGCGTACACGCGCGCTCACACACACACACACACACACACACACACACACACACACACACGTGTTACTGTGGACATACTTGCAATACTGTGGACATGTTACACAATACAGTGTGAGCTCGCTCAATGTTCTAAGTATATATGTCTGAATTTCATTCGAGTAAAGCTTTGCATGGAGCCCAGTGGCTTGTAAACGTATCTGGGGAAATGTGAAAACCGTCTTTGAAATCACTTTTGAGCCTTGGCTTTCCCATAGGATGCCTGAAATTCCAGACATACCCGCCCGTTGCTTGATTCACGCGGGCCTCACTCATGCTAATGACTGCATAATGAGGTATTTTAACCGCGTCGATCGAAGCCAGGCAGTGTTCCTATAGCATAGATCCCACGTGACCGAGAGGAATGTCGGCGACACAAGAGAGATCACTCCTAAACTGGCCATCCTTAAAAGTGGCGAAATGCATACTAAAGTTTCTCTGCGGATATTTTTAGTGTTCAGTTCCTTCGCGGCGTGTGTGAAACCAGTGTTTGCATCAATGTGTGTGTGTGTGTGTGTGTGTGTGTGTGTGTGTGTGTGTGTGTTAAGGACAAACAACTTCCTTTTTGTAACCCACGCAGGCTAAAGGCTTGTCTTCCAGGAAATCACTTTTTAAGTTCAGTTTCGTTTGTATTTTCAAAGCGAAGAAAACCCTTCTTGTAAAGCGGGATAGCCGCTGAATGGGAGAGCGTTGGACTTTCAATACTGGGGTCGTGAGTTCGAATCCCGGCGTGGGCCAAATATTTTGTGTTATCACCCATACGTGGTGAAACTGGACGTTATACTCGCAAACACCCACCCACCTAGCCCTCTTGTAAGGTCACATCATAAAGAGAGTCCACTTTGATCTGTTTGCGATTCAGAATTTTGAAGTGATGATGGACGCGAAAACTCTAAAAGCGTTCAGTTTTGTGTTACTATCAAACCACTGGTTTCGTAAAACTACTACATGATATTGTACTGTCGACCTGCTCTTTCAATCTACCCATATAGATTGAGAGTTCCGAAAGTTATCTCTACTCTCAAGACCTTTACGTTTTAGCTGACTTTGCAAAATCCTACATGAAAAAAGAAAAGGATGAAGAGAACCTGCGCGTATGCTTTGTCTGCCGTGCATTTTTGTTCACAGCACACATAGCGCGCAGCATTCAGTTCGTATGCTTTGTTTTAATGCAAAGATGCACAGTTATCAGAAAACGTGGATCGTGGTTTTCACTTCTAATCGTGTTGTGCAGAACGTTCTGATCGCTATAGCAATTCATTTAGGCTTCGTTTTTCTTTCCCTTCATCGAAGGGATTAATTCATCGAAGATTGGCACGTTTTGTTACTATACTGGCGGCGTGCGTGAATGAATAATGCGTAATTAAGACTGAAATAGGACTGTGAAATCGAATCAGTAATAATCACAACATAGCAGGATTTAGAACAGTAGGGATCGTACGATTCGTAGTCACATGGCAAAGTAAGAGTAAGAAACACGTAGATGAATTACGCTTCATCCAAAAAGGAGGAGACAAGAAAGAAAAGTGCGTTACCTAGTAGGAGTCTCGAGTGTTTATCGTGAAAACGCTGGACCTAATCTTTTATGTCTAGATATAGTATAGTTGCGCGTCATCTCATTCCTTCTGCGGCTGGAGGTCAAAAGTTGCTGATGCCGTTTTGGTCCGGTCTAAAAGAGTTAGTAAGTTTTAGACAGTTCAAGGCGTATTTCAGATCCATATCCAGTATCCACCCACCGATATCCGCCACTCCCTCCAAGGTGTTTATCCAGTGCCAGAACTTTCTTTTTCTGATCAGAAGTTGCTGATGCCGTTTTGGTCCGTTCTAAAAGGCTTAGTAAGTTTTAGTCAGTTCAAGGCGTGTTCCAGATCCATATCCGATATCCACCCACTGATATCACCACTCCCGTCAAGGTGTTTGTCCAGTGCCAGAACTTTCTTTTTTCTGATCCATCCTCCATGCCTTTTTTCCCCCGGATTCTATTCGTATCCCGGCTGGGGCAAAATATTTGTGCTGGCCTTTTCATCGTTGCCCCGTCTTTGATATCACCCGTATGTGGTGGAAAAAGACGTTAAACCCCCAAACACCGCCCCTCCCCCTCCCCTGGATTCTAGTTTATAACTAATGTTGCGGACCCTCCAGATTTTTCTGGGTGTTGTTTCACGTCAAATTTTCATTGTTCCGTTAGTTTTTAACATCTAAGTATCTGACTTGCTTTAGCCGCACCACATTTGAACTTAGAGGTATCTGACTTGCTTTAGCCGCACCACATTTGAACTTAGAGGTATCTGAATTGCTTTAGCCGCACCACATTTGAACTTAGAGGTATCTGAATTGCTTTAGCCGCACCACATTTGAACTTAGAGGTATCTGACTTGCTTTAGCCGCACCACATTTGAACTTAGAGGTATCTGAATTGCTTTAGCCGCACCACATTTGAACTTAGAGGTATCTGACTTGCTTTAGCCGCACCACATTTGAACTTAGAGGTATCTGACTTGCTTTAGCCGCACCACATTTGAACTTAGAGGTATCTGAATTGCTTTAGCCGCACCACATTTGAACTTAGAGGTATCTGAATTGCTTTAGCCGCAACACATTTGAATAGTAAATGTGTTTCTGAGGTTGGCCTGGTTGGCACTACCCCGAAGAACAATTCTTTTCAGCTCTGAAAATATAGTTGCTTTTCTAAATGTTGACGTACATTTCCGTTTTAGGCTTTCTGAGTTAATATGTCGACAGGAAATACACACTCCGTTCGTCTTTTGTCAGCTGAACACCTGCTCGTTTATTCCATCATATTGAGCATCTACGTCTGTTGAAAGTCGTATCAACCTATTCGAAAAACAAAAGTTCATGATGTGAAACAAACAGAAATAGAAACAAACCAAATTGGCACATTTTTGCACTCAATTCTCGCGAATGTTCGCGGTGGTCTCGCGTGCCACTACGCCTTTCTGCTCGGGTACCTCTATCTTGGAGGTAAATTCTCCTGGAAGACTCCGGGCTGGAGGCCAAACATTTGTCCTTCTTGTCCCTCTTTAACTAATATTACCCGTAGGTGGTGGGTGGTGGTGGTGGTGTGGGGGAGGGGAGGGGGGTGGGTGGGTAGGTGGATAGGTGTTTGTGGGTTTAACGTCCTTTTCCACCACATACGGGTGATATCAAAGACGGGGCAACGATGAAAAAGGCAGCACAAATATTTGGCCCCAGCCGGGATTCGAACTCACGACCCGAGCATTGAAAGTCAGAGAGAGAGAGAAAGAGAGAGAGAGAGAGGTCTCAGTTGGTGAGCATTTTCTTTTCAACAGGAAACAGGAAACATATGGGTCAAAGCCCATCGAGCTAAATGGTGTTAACACGCAATTAAATCAAATCAAGCGACTATTCGTTGTCCGTACAATTTTAAAAGATTTTGTAGAACCTCCACTGTTACGCTGAAGACTTTTTTTTTAATGAGAAACCTTGGAAAGGGCGTAGCAGGTTGAATCCTACACATAAATTCTGTCCTCTGTCCTGAGTGTGCAAAGATTCTCAGAGTTTCCCACGTTCTTCATATCAGCACCTATACTTAACCAGCCCTCAGGTGAATCAGTCCCTGGCACTTACAGTCCCCCAGGCATGCAGCGGTGAACGGTATCGTCTGCATAGTGTACCGATTCCCTCTACCACCTAGGCGGCGAGTTATGTAACACCGGCATTGTTACTGCGCATGGCGTGGCGACCTCGAGTCGCCTGCGCCTTCACCCTTCGGAATGCCAGCTTTTACCTCACAGGCGCACGCGTCGCCTCCTCCTCATCATCATCATGATCAGTCGAGCCGTGAGGTGGAATGTTTTGTTAGTGCTTGTTTGGTACGCTTGTAGCCACTGTGTGTGTGTGTGTGTGTGTGTGTGTGTGTGTAGAAATACCACGTTTAAAAAAAACAAAAAAAAAAAAACTTTTGGGGTATTTTGGATACCTCGGGTTGATGTCAGAGAGCTTGGATGCCAAGTCAGTTTGTTGAAGGAAAAAAAAAAAAAAAAGACATCGACTTTAGCTCCCTCATTTGATTTCATATGTAGTTTTCTTCAGTACAAGGAATTACTGCTAGTGCGTCAGACATGTATTGTTAATGGACATAAATCTCTGCCTTAAATTTCTTGTCCATTTCCAATTTGAATTCTTGGAAAGTTTTGGCGCATACGGCTTCGCTGCCTGCCAGCTTCGTCCCAAAGTCACCGCGACTTGTTTGTGAGTTTAACGTCCTTTTCCACCACGTATTGGTGATATCAAAGACGAGATAACGAGAAAAAAAAGGTCAGCACATATATTTGGTCCCCGGCCGGCCGGGATTCGAACACACGACTGGAGCATTGAAAGTCCAACGTTATACCATTCTGCTATCCCGGATCCCCGTCACCGTGACTGGTTTGGGACTGATGTGTGGAAGCAAGAGCCAATACGTTTCTTGGTTGAAGGTATATTTTTAGAGCCCATCTTCCTTCAATTCTATGCTCAGAAATCTTTCGAGACCGATGACAGATCTCGCGTACAACTCACACACCTGCACGGTCGGTGGTCTAGTGATTAAGAGACTTGTGACCAGTGCGAAAGGTCAGGTGTTCGAGTCCCACTCGGGGCAAAGAATTTTTCCTTCTCGTGTATGGCACCTTTCATTTGGGCCGATCGTCGGGGGTTCTCTGCGGGTACTCCGGCTTCCTCCCCCTTTGCTTTGGAAATGTTCAGCCCACCAAATTTGAAAATTATTATTATTATTATTATAATGACAGCATCTCACAGACTGGCTCTGAACCGACATGAGTGTACATTCGAGGCGAATATCACAAGGGCGGGTGTTTGGGATTTTAACGTCCTTTTCCACCATGTAAGGGTGATATCAAAGTGTCTTTAGTACAGATATGTACGCCGGAACTCGACAGCGGAGGCGGTGTCTTTGGTGTAGATCTAGATGTAGGAAGGTGGCAGACGACCACACAGAAATGTTACTTTGACTTCCCGTCCTATTTCCCACCAACGGGAAATAACTTAAAGTGCATATTAATGTCACATCCCGTTGCTGCGTCCAGAGGTGTTAATCACCTACACCAGGCACACAGGAACTTCCTTTAAGAGTCGCTGGTGGTCCCAAGGATCTGTGGCTATAAACAGAAAGGTCGCAATCAGGAAGAGTTAAACAAGGAGTAGTTTCACTCCTACTTCCTTTTAACGGATAGGTTCATCCACAGTACCAGGAGGCAGATTTTAGCACAGGAATATAATCCGCCATTACCGGATGGATGGGTGGGTGTTGGGGAGTTTACATCCTGTTCCACAACGTATGGATGATATCAAAAAGGGGGCAACGAGGAAAAGGCCAGTACAAATATTGGCCAGAGCCAGGATTCGAACTCACCACCCGAGCATTGACAGTCCAACGCTCAACCACTCAGCTGTCCCAGCTCCCCGAATATCACAAGGGTTGAGTTGGATTGTTTTGGAGTTTAACGTTCTTTTTCAACACGTGTGGGTGATATCAAAGACGGGGCAACGAGAAAAAGGCCAGCACAAATATTTGGCCCCAGCCGGGATTCAAACTCACGACCCAAGTACTGGGAGTCCAACGCTCTACCATTCGACTATCCCAGCTCCCCGAATATCTCAAGGAGTCGGCTAGTGTTGGGGAAATTTAACTGAGGCTCGCGCAGTCTCCAGACGGTATTGCATCTCATTCAGAGCTCTGCTAATCATAACGATAGTCCGTTAGTCACTTTTCTACCTAAAAGAGTGCAGGAAATAATTCTTGCGCGAGGGACAAAGGCAGATTGTCTGTTGCGAGCGCCTGTGACTTGCTTACCTGAGCTTCCAGACGGCGAGGTGGCGCGTTTATCATGCCAAGTAGTGACTGGAGACACGGGTAAAAGAGGAGTTTAGTATTTCTTACTCTCTGTATTCTATGGATCACTTTTAAGAAAATATCTTCTGTCTTCTTTGAAATCCATAATAAGCATTTCCCCCCCCCAAATCCCTGCCGCATAAGTCCCGAATTAAATGTTGATTTAGTCACTAATTCATGTCCTTTAAATTCCGCACGAAAATTTGATAAGACAGTCATGGACTTCTTGCGCGTTCCGCATACATTTTTTTTTTCAGTTTCCTTTTGATTGGTCGGGAAGGTTGGTGATGTATCTTTGTTGTTAAATGTGTAGGAACGTTCTTTTATGGGAGAGAACTCTTTCATTTAGGAGCCAAACCCCTCGTGAAACATTTTAAGCCTCTACGGCGAAGTGGCCAGAACCTCTCTCTCTCTCTCTCTCTGCATTTTGAATTTGTTTCTGTGTGAAAACGGCAGTTTTGAAAATAGGTCGGAAGACCAAAAACTTCTTCCCTTTTCAAATAAAAGTTATTCCTCTCTCTCTCTCTCTCTCTCTCTCACACACACACACACACACACACACACACACACACACACACACACACACACGCACG
>JACVVK020000001.1:1307500-1325000 GCA_018292915.2 Batillaria attramentaria | reverse complement strand
ATCGTAACGTGTAGGGTGCTGATAGCCGCAGGGGGGTCAAATGACATGACATCACACGTGAGGTCAGAGCTGAACGTGAATCGTATGTGCGTCTTAGCACCAGGCATTTTCAGTTCTCGGTGATCATAGTCATGGTCAAGCTCTAAGATTGTCTGAATTTAGCAGCGTTCATGTAGCTTTTTCGGCTTTATAATTAACCGGTTGCGTTTACGCATTTTGATTTCACGAGTGTGTGTGTGTGTGTGTGTGTGTGTGTGTGTGTGTGTGTGTGTGTGTGTGTGTGTGTGTGTGTGTGTGTGACGGTGTGTGTGTGTGTGTGTGTGTGTGTGTGTGTGTGTGTGTGTGAGAGAGAGAGAGAGAGAGAGAGAGAGTCAATGAATAAATGGATGTTATCAAGTATATTTTTAAGCGGTAAGGATACACTGTGACAAGTCACAACAGCGTGCCTAAATGATACACTGTGACAAGCCACAACAGCCAATTTTCATACCTGCCGTTGCTACAGAGAGAGAGAGAGAGAGAGAGAGAGAGAGAGAGAGAGAGAGAGAGATTCCAATCTGACATTCGTTTTGACCCAAACTTGAACCCTAGTCATACTGACATGATAGACATGTTTACATCATACCTCACCACCCTTACCGACACTCTGTACGTGGTACACCTTACAGCACCTGTCATTACATAACTTCCAGACGGCCGAGTGCCGGCAGTGCCGGTCGGTTGAGAACGATTTGAGTCATGAAGCTCAAACCAGTGAAGTAGTTTCTTATGTAATTGTTACTACTTCGAGTGTTGTGTAAACCCCGTCACTGCACTGGACATTAGACCTGCAGAAAACGATTATAACGTCTCAAAGCACTTCAGTTGCCGAATCTTCCTTCAAGTAACTGCTTGAAAATGCAATGACAATCCTCATCCTTATCGTCGTCGTCATCGTCACCATCACCATCATCGTCGTCGTCATGATCATCATCATCATCATCATCATCATCTGTCCGATGGTAATGATCGCCAGTCGTGCTCCGATCATCATCATCATCATCATCATCATCATCATCATCATCATCATCATCATCATCATCATCATCATCCCGATGGCAATGATCACCAGTCGTACTGTAGACCTGACCCAGGGCACTGTGTCTGTGCAGACAAATGCACATGAACAAATTTCAGTGCATTTTCCCCTCTGTCAACAGACTCAGGTCACAAGGGTTGAAAAATGTAGGTACAGAAAACAGGAACCCTTGAGTTTCAAGGTCTTTCTTGTAGAGTTCCTGCTGATCAGTACGTGCCACGGGGTCAAGTAGCCTTTTTTTTATGTAAACGGACTCGCTTGGCTTCAAGTTATGAGTAAATTTACTTTTCGCGCATCAAGAGTAAGTGGGTGGTGGGTGGATGGGTGGGGGAGGGGGCGAGGGGGGGGGAGTGAGTGGTGGTAGAAAGGAAAAGGAGGTGTGTGTGTGTGTGTGTGTGTGTGTGTGTGTTGGGGGTGGGGATGGGGGGGGGGGGTTGGTTCAATCATATTAGAGAAAGGGTTAAATTTTTTTTGTCCAGGATCACAACTTCAAAACTGACTGCTCGAGCGACTGAATCACACTTGTTACAATAATATCACTCAAATGGTCACCGTTGTGTATTATGTCGACTGCGATACGGTACGCGACACGACGCCAAAATGGACTCTCGTCTAATCTCTGCCACTGTTGGTAAATACTACACGCAACTAGGTCGATCCGCCAATATCCGTGCGCTGCGTGTTTGACTCGTAAGCAGCGAAAACCTCTCCGCCGCATACGGCACGAGACACGCGCACCATCCAGCTGCTTTTCAGGGGTGTCACCGAAGCACTATGTCAACAATTGATCACATCCGCTTTGACCGCAAAGTAGTTCCCTGGAAACGTGAGCCTGGTTTGATTATCGTTGGTGTAGTTGTACATTTTTTTGCGTGTTTCATAGCAGCTTGGACACATATGTGTAGTGCCTTGCCAAATAGATGGAGAAAGGCACCAGCAGATAAATGACTCTTGTACGGGGTCGCATTGTTTCAGCTTTTTCAAGCGATGGTTCTACGTACGTGCCTAAATGATTCGCCTCGAGTCGCATTTGATTGTAACATTGTCTGTCTGTCTGTCTGTCTGTCTGTCTGTGTCTGTGTCTGTGTCTGTCTGTCCGAAGCTCTGATAGTCTCTCTCTCTTCGTGTTAACCGTTGTGATTGTTAACCAGCTGCTCCTTTCCAGATAGCAACACAGTCATGTACGGAGTCGGATTGTTTCAGCTTTTTCGATTGATGGCTCTGCGTGCCTAACTGATTCCCCTCGAATCTCTTTTGATCGTAACATTGTCTGTCTATCTGTCTGTCTGCCTGTGTTTGTCTCTGCCTCTCTCTGTCTCTCTTCGTGTTAACCGTTGTGATTATTAACCAGCTGATCCAGCTTACCAGATAGTAACACATGTACGGGGGTCGGACTGTTTCAGCCTTTTTTTTCCAAGCGATGGCTCTACCTGCCTAATTGATTCTCTCTTCCAAGCCGCATTTGATCGTAACATGGACATGCCGCGAGAGGCAATTACGACGCACAGCCAACATTCCGAGGCAACGCAGCTATGCCAATGTCTCTCCTGCAAATCGTTTGACCTCTTTGAAGTTCTTTTCCGCGGTCACTCTCCTCCGATAGCAGTCAGACAGCGCGGCATTGTTGGCGTGTTTGAGATCTGTCACTCGCTCCGAACCGAACCGAAAGGACGGCCGATCCAGGGGCGCATGGTTTCTCTTCCCGCTTGACTTGTGTCCAAGCCATAAGTAATAGCTGACGCAACGGTGGCTGGGGTGTGTGGGTGTTTGGGGAGTTTAACGTCCTTTTCCACCACGTGTGGGTGATATCAAACGAGAAAAAGGCCAGCACAAATACTCTCCCGCAGCCGGGATTCGAACACTCGACCCGAGCTTTGAAAGTCCAGCTCTCGACCGTTTGGCTATCCCGGCTCCCCTACGCAAAAACCTCTAATGATGGCAAAAATGTCTCCATGCACCTCCGGTTTTTAAGGCTGTTACGTGATTTTTTTTTTTCGTGATGATAATGTTGTTTGGGAGAACAGTGGAATAATGACAGGAGATTGGGCATAATGGAATGGGAAACAAAAAAACAAAACAAAACAAACACAAACAAACAATCATACATCATGCATGTAGGAAAAACGAAACGAAGAGGGTGGCCCTGTCCTGTAGTGACGTGCTCTCGGGGGGGGGGGGGGGATTAGAGGGGATGGGGGCAGCCTCGACGTTTCACCACGGTACCACGGTAACAAGGACTATGAGATATACAAATACAAAATATCTCCACTTGCACTACTGTGGGCCTGGAGCCAAATACTTGTGCTGGCTTTTTCCTCGTTACCTCGTCTTTGATATCACCCGTATGCGGTGGAAAAGGACGTTAAACACCCAAACACCCACCCACCCACCCACCCCTTGAGCAGAAATCAAGCAGGGAAAGAAAATCCACGCACACTGGTGTAGCTGTGTCCCCGATGCTTCAGAAATTCCTGTGCCAATACAATACAGCTAGGCCCCTACTCGAAGCGATAACTTTTAAACAAACGTGACAGGTCCCACACGAGGGTACTTGGCAGATCAATGTGACGCTCTAAGCCGCCCCCGATCCTCCTATAGCCCGCCCAGCAAATTTATCTGTGACTTTTACCAACGTGGAGTGGCCTTCTATAGCTTTTTCCTTCCCCCTTCGTGGACCTGTGCAGATCCGGCGGTTGAATCGTGTCTAGTTTGTGGTAACGCGTGTTTCACACAGGCCACCCCCTTGTTGAGTACGTAATACTCGATGGAAGGAAGCTGGGATGATGCCATGGTATGGATGAGGGCGTCACGGGGAAAATTCCCTTTACAAGTACATGTACTACGCGTCCTCATTAAAACCTTTGGAGAAAGGTCTTTCTTTTCTGCAGCACCGACTGTATGGAATTCTCTTCCTTTATCTGTCCGCTCAGCAAGTACTGACTTGGCCTTCCGCACCGCTTTAAAACCCATCTTTTTAACGAATTCTTTCATTAAACCCGGGGGGGGGGGGGGGACTCAGTGGTAGAGCATCCTGACCATATGTGGTCCATGGTTCGTATCCCTTCAGAGGCAAGTTTGTATGTACAGCCCTTCCCGCTTATGTCCCGCGGTGGAAGGGACCCATTCGCCCACTGTACCTGCAGGCACCTGTCTGATTGTAGTGTTGATATGTTGTGTGTTTTGTGATGGTGTACTGTAGTGTTTGTATTTATGTGATATGCCTTGTTCATATGTGACTGTATTGTTCCAATGGTTTTTCTTTTCCTTTACTTGTAAAGCGCCGTGAGCTCTCTGCGAGAAAGAGCGCTATAGAAGTATCAATTATTATTATTATTATTGTTAAGTAAAAACGCAGGCACGCAGGCACGCAGGCACGCACACACTCATCTTGAGAATTTTCACCGAACTTCCAGCTGGGGGGAAATCCCATAGCACAAGCAGTCCTATTCCGAGAAAAAGGGAAGTGATAAATCAGAGCAATGATCTCACAGAACAGGATCCTGTTATGCATACAGTCTGAAGTGTCTTTGTCACTTGGGTGAATATATCCGGTGTGTACTTGTGGCTCACAAGGTAATGTTCTACTTCTAGTTGGTCCAGCTCGAAAACGAGGAGTCGGGAAGCTCAGCTGGCTGCGCGTGTGACAGTATCGAGATTATGATGTCCTGGGTTCTTCCTTCATCATCCTGTATTTCCTGTACTCTGCCTCACATGTCTTGCCTTGGTAATAGTGATGAAGTGTGTGGTCTTCAGTAGGTTCGTCTTGGGGCCTCAGAATTTCTCTTCCAGCGTCGCTCCATTGGGCCCTTGTCGTGTCCTTGCTTCACTGAAAATTGGGCAGGACTGCAGGATATTTGCTTCGGGGGGATCTGTGGAGCTGTTTCACATGGTCAGTTTGGGGTGTCTAAGGGTGATACAAGTGTGCACGCGATCTGTAATGTCCGGTTCGTAAGCACTGACTGGGACCGAATATTTGTGCTGGCCTTTTTCTCGTTGCCCCGTCTTTGGTATCACCAACACGCGGCGGAAAAGGGCGTTAAACACCCAAACACTCACCTACCCATCCAGTTCGTAAGCGAATCGTGGGTTCGAATCCCAACAGACCCAAAATTTATCTAGTACCCCCGTCCTTGAATTCACGCTTGCAGTGGACAGAAGAACGGGTTAAACTTTTAAGCACCCACTTGGTCGTCTCACCGAGCCGCTGGGAATCAGGCTGAATGTGTTAGAGCAGCCGGGATCCATGCAGACAACGGCCGTATGTTCTTCTTTGCTGGAGTTTCTATTCGACCAGGGTTGCTGACATTCAACGTTAAGTATTAAGGAGTTCTAGGAACAGCAGTCTTAGCGGATCAACCGGCAGAATCTGGATCTAGTTTTTCCACCTTCTTCTTCTTCTTTTTCTTTTTCTTCTGATTCAAGCGGAGTACTTTACAGGTGGCAAAGTGGTGACAAGGCCACATTGACGCACCTGCCAACTGAGCTTCTGATATCTCAGTTTAGGTCAAGGAGGAGGAGGAGGAGGTGTGTGTGTGTGTGTGTGTGTGTGTGTGTGTGTGTGTGTGTGTGTGTGTGTGTGTGTGTGTGTGTGCTTGCTTTCAAACTGCCAACTGAGCTTCTGATATCTCAGTTTAGGTCAAGGAGGAGGAGGAGGTGTGTGTGTGTGTGTGTGTGTGTGTGTGTGTGTGTGTGTGTGTGTGTGTGTGTGTGTGTGTGTGTGTGTGTGTGCTCGCTTGCTTTCAAACCGCCCCCCCTCCCCCATAACCCTCCCCCCCCCCTTCCTATACACGCCACCCTGGCTCGTGCATGAATGAAAAATGACACAAATGATGTATTTACCCTCACCCTGTTCACGTAAATGATGTTTGACGATAGTGTTACCTTCAAACACCGCCACAATGCCTCGTGCTTTTTCAAGCCTGCGCGTCTTCGCGCAACATCAGACGGGGCCAGCCGCTACAGCTCATCTTTCCAGCCCTCTCTATTGGAGTTGTGGGCCGGCAAATGTTTTATGACAGTTTTATTCACAGTTTTATTCAACAGTAGTATTCAGAAGATTTCCCCGGCGTTGTTTGCTTTGTAACCGCAGCCGAGTCGCAATCACCGCGCGACTGCAGGACGTACAGGCCACGGCATCGCTCGGAGTGATGTACTCTGTACAGTTTTCCACACTTGCGAATGTCCGCCGAGTGTATTTTGTCTCATATAGAACCTCGTTTTGCTGCGGAGTGTGTAGATAAATATTTCTCTTTTCTGTTTGTGCGTATCGTATATTTTCTTTTTGTTTCGTATCACTGTTGCACCGTTTATGCATGTTTTGCCCTTTTATTAATTCTTAACTTTGTCCATTTTCTCCACACACCGATATGGGAAAAAGGAAGTTAATCTTTTTGACTTTAACTTTTGACTTTGACTTTGACTTCGACTTCGACTTCGACTTTGACTTTGACTTTGACTTTGACTTTGACTTTGACTTCGACTTCGACTTTTGACTTTAACTTTTGACTTTGACTTTTGACTTTGGATTAAAAAAAGGTGGAACAAAGTTTACTTTTCAACAGAAAAAGGTTTAACAATACTTTGATCAATTTTTTAACCTGCCGTTGCTAAAAAAAACAAACAAACAAACAAAACAACAACAACAACAACAACAAACGAAAAATAAGCACAAAATTATAAGCGTAAAAAATTCTGAAAAAAGGCAAGGCAACATACCATACTAAAAAAGAAACACACACACACACACACACACACACACACACACACACACACACACACACACACACACACACACACACACACACATATACACGCGCGCGCGCACGCGCACACGTTGGAAAGTTGGCCAAGCCATACGCGTGGGTTTTCCATGCATGTCTCAATGTCTGGTCGCTCCCCCCCCCCCCCAACGAACACACACACACACACACACACACACACACACACACACACACACACACACACACACACACACACATATATATACACGCGCGCGCGCACGCGCACACGTTGGAAAGTTGGCCAAGCCATACGCGTGGGTTTTCCATGCATGCCTCAATGTCTGGTCGCTCCCCCCCCCCCCCCAACGCACACACACACACACACACACACACACACACACACACACACACACACACACACACACACACACACACACACACACACACACACACACACACACACACACACACACAACAACAACAACAACAACAACAACAACAACAACATACAGAGTCCATTCACTCACTTCCTTGTTCTTATAGACTGAAGACAGTACTCATCTTCATGTCAAATATTTCGTGTCCTCAGCATTTTCCACGGGAAGCCAGTCAGGTCCTACTGACGATGAGGTGTTCATACAAAATATTTACCAGAAATTCTGAACTGACTCCTACTAACGCCAGCTCATTTCTTTATCTTGTTTCCTATTCACATCATCTCCGTGGATCAACTACAAACACGGGTTGAGGGTTATAAAATGTTATTTTCGGCGTCCCTTTGAAAACTGACACCATAACTGCTTTTTTTTTTTTTTTTTTTTTTGCATTTCTCAACTCACTGTGAAGGTGGACTTCGGGAAAGGTAGATAACTCCCGTGTTCAATGCCTGGTTCTCTGCCCCTGACATGAAGGATTTGGGCCAGATTTTCTGGCAGCATATTTTGATACATACGTCTCATGCCTATTTAATAATAATAATAATAATAATGAGTATTGTATAGGCGCTTTACCCAGTTTCATAAATCGGCTCAAAGCGCCGCGAACTGAACCCAACACGCACGCTCACGTGAATCACACGCATTCTCTCACACACTGGACATAAACACATTATAATCACGTGGTGCGAAGGGTCAGCTCAGCTATTTAAATTTCGGAATTTAGAATTGCATTTATTTTTCAAATTTGGTGGGCTGAACATTTCCAAAGCAGAGGGGGAGGAAGCCGGAGTACCCGGAGAGAACCCCCGACGATCGGCCCGAATGAACGGTGGCCACATACGAGAAGGAAAAATTCTTTGCCCCGAGTGGGACTCGAACCCTTGACCTTTCGCATTGGTGACAAGTCTCTTAACCACTAGACCACCGACCGCCCCGAAGTGCTGAAACAATCATATCTGTGCACTCAGTGCATGCTGTGTCAGTGAGAGAAAAAAAAAAAAATGTTTTTTTTTTCGTCGAAGAACTACTTACTTACTTAGGCTCCAAGTGGAGCATAGGCCATCGACAACCCTTCGCACTCTGTTCTGGGCTGTTCTTGCCACTCCAGTCCAGTTGGTCCCCTGCTTATATAACTCTGCCTCAGTGTCCCGCCCCCAGCTGTTGCGAGGCCGGCCTCTCTTCCTTTTCCCCTGCGGGTTCCATGTCAGGGCTTGGCGTGTGGTGCTGGATGCTGGCTTCCTGAGGGTGTGTCCAATCCAGCCCCACTTCCTCCGCAGGATCTGCTTGGTCGCTGGTTCCTGTCCCGCTCGCTCCCACAGCTGTTCGTTCCGGATCTTCTCTGGCCATCGGATGTTGAAGATGCGCCTCAGACAGGTGTTGAGAAATGTCTGGATCTTCTGCTGCATCGTCTTCGTTGTCCTCCATGTTTCGATCGCATCCGTAGAGCAGAACTGACTTAACGTTGGAGTTGAAGATGCGAAGTTTGGTTCTTATTCGTCGAAGAACACAAGTGTGCATTTGATAGATCAGAAATCCCGAGATCGTACATGCAACTTGTATTGGCGAAATCTAAAAATAGCACGGGGTAATCACATTGGAAGGGACAATAAATCCTTCTGAATTCGGTCAATGGCTGGCTCCTCTGTCACATGAATTGTTATTGGGCAGACGGTCTCGGCAAGGGAGGCTATCACCGTTGCTATACCTCTGCTCTTGGTTGTTGGTTGTTCAGTTGTTTGTTTGTTTTAAACATTTTATTCACGTACAGATACAAATTTACAGATCGCCGTCAAACAGTAATACAACAGAGCACAACAAGTCAAAACTTATAAGCGTGCTCATATGATCCAAATCGCACACACTGCTTGTTTGTTTGAGGGTTCCTCGTCTTTTTCACCATGTACGGGCAGGACAGTGGTGGAAGGATGGGAGTGGGTACAGGGGCTGGAGGGAGGGGGGGGGGTGTCTATTCTTGAAAGAAGACCGGCCTATTTAAAGGTGAACTGAACTGCCCATTATCCCTCCCGTCTTTCTTGTCTAAGCCATTGCAATCGCGCCGTGTTTTGTGGCGTGGCGCAGGGCGCGGGTCACGTGTCATTTGCTGCACGGAATCGCGTCAAAGCGCCACCATCTCTTGCTCACCGGACTCGAAAGAGCGCGTCTTTTTTTCAAAGCCAGACAAAACGGGCGCTTTTTAAAGGAATTTGGTCCATTTAATTCAGGATTACTTCCCGCCATTTAACCTCTACGCCTGGGAGGAGGCGCGGCCACGCAGAACCGTAATGCCTGTCGTTTTTTTTTTTTTTTCTTCCCGAGCGGGCGACTCCAGTATCACAATCGTCCCTCGCGGGGGTTAAGGAAGATTGCGGGTACGTACGGTGCTACGGTGCTACGGAGCTTATGCATAAAAAGAGACCAGGGCCCGTATGTAAAAATCGAGGTTCGGGCTTTTAGCCCTGGGTTAGAGTCTCGAAATAAACTAGCTCTAGGGTTAAATTTTCTGTTTTTTTTTTTCTTTTAAATCAAGAAGCGGGCCCATTCCAGAAGGATTTCTTTCTTCATTTCTTCACTTCCTTTCTTATTTAATTTTGCTTTTGGGTTTCTTTTGTCCTGGTCTGGGTTAGGCCCTTAGCCGTGGGTTAAATTAACCTCGACTTCTACATACGGGCCCAGACAAGTGTGAGGCTTAGCTCTAGCCTCAGGACGTATTACGCCGGGATTATCATCGGTGTGTATCACCGTTCAGTTCCTGAAATAGTCGTGAACTTGCCTTTGTCTCCGGTCAGTCTTTTAGTCCCACCTTTGTCAAGCAGGTCTCGGGCGTATTGTCGTCTTAGTCTCTGTCCGTGCATCCGACCCCAGAAGTTTTGACGACGACTGATTGCCCTCACGCTGAACGGGATATTTCCATCTCCCTATCGGAGGGGGAGAAAGCCAGAGTACTACCCGGCCGAGAAAACCCCCGACGGTCGGCCCGAAAGAACGGTGCCACCACATACTTCAGCTTAAACATTTTCCCCCCTGAAGTAGGACTCGAACCCTCAACCTCTCGCACTGAGGGCAGGAGATGGTATCTCTACACCATCGACATCCCCGAAAAGAAATGGTCTTCCAAACTTTGGAGTCGAGTTAGCACCGAAAAAACAACAACAACAAAAACAACAACAACAACAACAAAACGTCCCGCTGTCTTGATTGACCCTCATGTCCTTGCAATAATGAGGCATCGGCAGAGTAGGGGATAGGACGGGTGGGTGGGGGGTGGGAGAGGAGGGTTGGGGTAGAACGGGCCTACAAAAGGCGGGTGAGGAAAGACGCGAGGATTGGAACGGAAAGAAGAAACGCTGGGGTCAGATTCCAATCCCGTTTAGGATCATCGAGCACGACATAGGACACTTTGAATGGTTCCTCCTTTTCTCTTCTTCACTATACATAATATGTCTTTAGTCTGCTGACTATCCCCCCCCCCCATACCCTTACCCCCCCCCCCTTCCCCCCTGCCCGATGTACCTCTTCCCCTGTCCGACAATTAGCAGCCCCGTTTGACACGGTCCTTACCTCTCCCGGGCTGTCAGTGGAGGTAACGGTTTGCGCTCCCGGCTTGTGGATTTGGGGAGCCGTGATGGCCGAGCGGTAGAGCGTTGGACTTTCGTCTCGAGTTCGATCCCCCGGCTGGCGCCAAATATTTGTGCTGGTCCCTTTCTCGTTGCCCCCCCCCCCCCCCTCACGTCTTTGGTATGACCCATACGTGGTGGAAAAGGACCTTAAACTCCCAAACACCCACCCTCCATGGGGCTGAAAACAAGAATCACTGTGGCTAGACAGAAACAGCTTGGAGGCTGGGGGTTGTGGAGGGTTAGCTGGGCCTTGGGGGGGGGGGGGGTGGTGGAGGGGGGGGGGGGTTGAGGCGGCACTTACATGTACTTGCAAGATGCAAGATCCAAGCCATTGATACCTAAGTGATTTAAAAAATTAACGGTGACATTGAAATCGTTCTGGCAGGACACAGTTCCGACACACCAAAGACCTTAGAAAAAGAAATTGTTACCATGGTCTTTGGACACACGATCGAAGGAATGTTGCAGACTTGCCCGCCCTGGTGAACCCTGGTTTGCGTTAACAGATTACCCAGCATTGTACCGTGCCAACTATTTTTAGGGAACAAACCAAACCAAACAAGGGTGGGTTGGTGTTTGGGAATTTAACGTCCTTTTCCACCACGTATGGATGATATCAAAGACTGACGGGGCAACGAGGAAAAGGCCAGCATAAATATTTGGCCCAAGCCGGGATTAGAACTCACGAGCCAAGCGATGTCTCTTTTGGACGACTTTATCTGCTGGCAGTCAACTGGACAGTCACACCTGACTTCATTCTTGTCAAATCTTGACGTCGTTTTCACCAGAAAAGCACACACACACACACACACACACACACACACACACACACACACACACACACACACACACACACACACACACACACAGAGAGAGAGAGAGAGAGAGAGAGAGAGAGAGAGAGAGAGAGAGAGATCCTTATCCTCGTATCATTGCCACAAGGGTACGGAGAGTCATAAATGTCTCGAAAGCGACCTTATATAGATTCAGACGAAACATTCCTTACAGGTTAAAAACAGCATATCGATTTGTACCGTTCCATGTTCCGAGATAACACTGGGTAGACCCGTACTGAACGAGCTTCTGATCGGTCATTTTTTTTTTAATTTTTTTTTCTTTAGAGCCCAGGGAGGCATCCATAAACAAGTTCATGAAATTGAAGGTCGGGCAGAGTCGTAAACTATTCTATGCCTTTTAAGTTTCTTTGTGTGTGTGTGTGTGTGTGTGTGTGTGTGTGTGTGTGTGTGTGTGTGTGTGTGTGTGTGTGTGTGTGTGTTGGGGGGGGGGGGGGGTACAAAGTCAGTTGGCTTGATAGAAGGCTGCCCCTTGGGGGCACATTCACATGTCAATTGCAGTCAGCAGGATGGGTTACCTTTCTTTGATTAGTCCCCCTCCTGTCGGCGGAAAATAGTTTACTGTCATACGATTTGGTTTTGCTTTGCTTGATTTTTTTTATATTAAAACAGTTTCACGGAATTTAGATTGCTCGATTTACGCGGAAGCGCTTTGAAGTGAGAAGTAGGCGGGGGTTGGGGGGGGGGAGTGGAGGGGGGACCACCACGAGGATGATTGCCAAGGCGTGAGCGCTGGAAAAAGCCTGTACAAAGTTTTGACTGACTGACTGACTGACTGGCTGACTGGCTGGCTGGCTGGCTGACTGCCTGACTGACTGACTGACTGACTGGCTGCCTGCCTGCTTGACTGACTGACTGACTGGCTGACTGGCTGACTGACTGGCTGACTGACTGGCTGCCTGCCTGCTTGACTGACTGGCTGACTGGCTGACTGACTGACTGACTGACTGGCTGACTGGCTGATTGGCTGACTGACTGGCTGACTGGCTTGAGGGGGCAGGATAGTGGGGACCACCACGAGGATGACTGCCAAGGCGTGAGCGCTGGAAAAAGCCTGTACAAAGTTTTCACTGACTGACTGACTGACTGACTGATGAACTGGCTGACTGGCTGGCTGACTGACTGACTGACTGACTGACTGACTGTTTGACTGCTTGACTGACTCACTGACCGACTGTCTGGCTTTTTGACTGACTGACTGACTGATTAAACGATTAAGTGATTGACTGATTAAACAAATTAACTGATTGGCTGATTGACTGACTGACCGACAACACCAGTCATGTCACGATCGAAGCTCAAGTGTAGGACGAGTCAAACCGCAAATCCAGCGACGGCTTCGTAGAAAGTAGACCTACATGGACGTTTTAGTCCGAAGAAAAAAAAAATTCGGTCTAAATGTTTTTTTTCTTTTCTTCTTGAATGTTAATAAAAATCCAGTCAAGCCCATTTAAACCCCCCTTTTTTTGGAAGGAGGTGTGGGGCGCAGAGGAGAAATGTGTCTAATGCATTCAACTACAACAATGCCCGGCATTTTATACGGACAGCGCCGATCTGCGTTGCAAAAGATTTCGAAATAAAATTTACGCAGAGTGGGCGGGCGCCGATGATCCAGAAAGGCATGTGACTATCATTCTCGGGTGAATAGCAATGATCGGGCCTATAACGTTTAGAATTTGGGGAGGAGGGGGGAGGGGGGAGGAGGGGGAGGGGCTGGAGTACTTTACAGTAACGTCTCCAAGCTTAGAACGTGTGGAAAGTTTGAAGGATGAGCGGTGCGCATTTGTCAGACTATGAGTGAGTTTCGTTTCACTCTGTTATCTGACATAATGCGCACGCCTATACAGGACGGGTTAAAAAAAAAAACCAACAAACCGCATTGCATCACTGATAATTTTTTTTTCTTTGAATTTTAAGAAGGAGCGGTGTGCATTTATCAGAATATGAGTGGGTTTCG
Source organism: Batillaria attramentaria (assembly GCA_018292915.2). Classification (NCBI taxonomy): domain Eukaryota; kingdom Metazoa; phylum Mollusca; class Gastropoda; family Batillariidae; genus Batillaria; species Batillaria attramentaria. The sequence goes on along the minus strand of JACVVK020000001.1, from coordinate 1,311,337 downwards.
TTTTGCTCTGATATCAAGTATATGAATACACGGGAAGTGCTCGAGACGTCTTGCATCACAGAGATTTTTTTTCTTCTACAATGTATATAAAAAAAAGGTTCACATTTACAGGCTTGGCTCTGGAAACTCTCCGAAAAACGATTACTGTAGTCTACTGCCACTTGAGACAGGTGGGTGATATTCACGATTAGGTGGACATCTACAAGGAGTGTACGACTATCACTATCGTCTGGTCGTTCAGCTGCTTCGCAATAAACCCTCTGACTCGAAGCCGGTGTGCCGTGTTGCAATTTCAAGAGGAATTTAGCCGTACAGGCTCGGCCAAAGACCATAATAGATCCGCTACTATGTCAGTAACCTTTTGGCTTGGCTCCGCGGGGAAATTAGTCTGACAAATTAATTTGAAGACCGTGACCGGTGTCAGGTTTCAATTTGTCCCAGACTTGAAACAGTGTGAGGGGGTGGGCTTAATGTATCTTTATTATCGTTGACCCTGTCGTGGGAAATCTAATGAAATCTAATGAACGACAATAGAGAGTGAGTGAGTGGGTGTGTATATAGTGGTTTGAGAGAGAGAGAGAGGAGAGAGAGGGAGAGAGAGAGAGAGTTAGGTGGGTGTTTGGGGGTTTAACGTCTTTTTCCACCACATACGGGTGATATCAAAGACGGGGCAACGATGAAACAGCCAGCACAAATACTTGGCTCCAGCCAGGATACGAACTCACGCCGGACCGGAAGAGAGAGAGAGAGAGAGAGAGAGAGAGAGAGGAAGAGAAGAGAGAGAGAGAGACTAATGTTATGCGAGAGAGAGAGAGAGAGAGAGAGAGAGAGAGAGAGAGAGACTGGTGTTATGCGAGAGAGAGAGAGAGAGAGAGAGAGAGAGAGAGAGAGAGAGAGAGAGAGAGAGAGAGAGAGACTAATATTATGCGCTCAAAATCGCACCTCTGCAAAGTGCACCATAACCTCCCGGGGTGCTTGACTGAGTAATGCAGCTTTCTCCCCACACCGACATTTCCGGACGCGGGCATTAAAACCCCGAAATCTGTTAACCACGGAACTTTCAGTCAACCCTCATCTATTCCGAGACCTACGCACGCTGTAAAAGGAAATGCTAATAAGAACTGTTTTTTTTTCTTTCTCACCTTCGGATATCCCGTCCATGTAAAGCATGCATGGCGATCGCCCAAGCATGCGGTCCATTTAAATTTTCCCTGTCATTGCGCTTCTGCTCTCTATTGCCTTCCCTTCTGAATGGAGGCAAGAAGGAAAAAAAAAAAAAAAAGAAGAAAAAAAAGTCCCATACGTCAGTATAACGTTGTCACGGGGTGTAATCAAAAGGGTCACTAGTGTTTCGAGTGCTACTCCGCTGCAAAAGTAGCATTGGTAGGACGGAGTGTTTCCGAACAGTAGGCGTATGGACACAGATTGAGCGTGGGGTCATGTTTGGTGTTTGTTTGAGGTACCCTGTTTGGCAAGTGTGCTAGTCTGTAGCGATTTTCGTGATTTTTGTGTTATGTAGGTCAAGGTGCATGGCAGGCGGTCACAAAAAGAGGGAAGCTGCCAGTAAATCTGGGACTATTTCCACAGAGGTGGGATGGGTGGGTGTTTGGGGGTTTAACGTCCTTTTCCACCACATACGGGTGATATCAAAGACGGGGCAACGATGAAAAAGCCAGCACAAATATTTGGCCCCAGCCGGGATGCGAACTCGCTACCCGAGCATTAGAAGTCCAACGCTCTTCCATTCGGCCACCCCGGCTCCCCTGCACAGAGGTGGGAACCAAGTGAGGCAAGCGGATTTGTGTGAACTGCCTCTTTGGCCTAAGGAGAAAGTAGACGTGCATTACTCCAGTGGGGCCTGAGCGGAAAGGAGACATTCAAATTGTTTGAAACCCCTGTCAGCTACGTGCCTTTGAATGGTCTGTTCATGGTAGTAACTGTTTCTAGATTGAAGCATTTTAGTCGTGACTATGGTGCCTGAGGCTAATAGGGAATATGCAGGCATTTTGATGCCCTGTGTATTTGTGTCCTTCGCCCAGTAGCACCGAGTGTGTTCGAGTCATTTTGAAATTTGAGTAGCACTGAGTGTTTCCAACGGACTGTCGGCGTGACACGTTTATCAACCAGACGACAACCAGACAGTACTACAATGCAAAGATGTGATGATGATAATAATAATAATAATAATAATATAGCGCCTAACCTTATCTAAGCTCTATGCGCTTTACATAAAATACATATTTATTCATAACACAAAAGAGATAAAACACAAGACAGGTGAAACTGATAAAACAGATAAAAACTAATAAAAACTCATAATTATCCACACACACACACACACACACACACACACACACACACACACACACACACACACACACACACACACACGTTCCCTGCGCACACACGCACTCACACCAGCAGAACACGACAACATGGCACGGCTATGAGAGGGTGAAGAGATGGGTTTTCAGTCGGGACTTGAAGGTTTTCTTGTTTGAACTGTTTCTGATTGTAAGAGGGAGCTCTTATACTTCAATTTCTCAGCCTCTTACTGGTCTACCAACTGATGCACTGTGCCTTAAACGGGCTAATTTCATCTTTGATAAACCAGTTTATGTTTGGGAACAGTTTCGGTCGTGAGTGCGCCTGTACGCTCGAAATACTCCATCTTGATGAATAGTACAGCTCTTTAATGCCATACAATGCTGTTTACACTTTACGCTAGCGGTCGAACATTCAAATTCTACGACTGTTGTTACACTACTGGAGCGCTCAGTGTGGTCACCGCGTCATCGAGTACGCTTCTGTTGGCTCAGTGCCAGCATTTCAGACGCTGTCACTGTCCAAGTGGTGAGATGATATAATAATAATAATAATAATAATAGTGGAGATTTTTAACGCGCCTAACCCAAGGGCTGGCTCTAGGCGCAATATAATTATACTGGTAGAGATACCACGAAAACAGCTTAGAACGGCCTGTCAGCATAAATGTTGGAAAATGTTCAGCCCACCAAATTTGAAAAATAAACTGAATGCAATTCTTAATTCCTAAATGTAAATAGCTAAGCTGACCCTTCGCACCACGTGATTGTCATGTGTTTACGTCCTGTGTGTGAGAGAATGCGTGTGATTCACGTGAGCGTGCGTGTTGGGTTCAGTTCGCGGCGCTTTGAGCCGATTCATGAAATTGGGTAAAGCGCCTATGCAATACTCATTATTATTATTATTATTATCATTATTGAAATGGTAGCGGTATTAGCCCTTTTAACCTTACTTACTTACTTAGGCCCCTGGCTCCAAGTGGAGCATAGGCCATCGACAACCCTTCACCATCGCACTCTGTTCTGGGCTATTCTTGCCACTCCAGTCCAGTTGGTCCCCTGCTTATGATTATAGCTCTGCCTCAGTGTCCCGCCTCCAGCTGTTGCGAGGCCGGCCTCTCTTCCTTTTCCCCCGCGGGTTCCATGTCAACCTTTTAACCTAACGAATATATATCTACACGTCTATATCCCACGTGCGGATGGATATGCCCTCATAATATACAGACGGGCGAATTAAAAAAAAAAAATCTGCGGGCGACGCGTCAGGTAACGCGCTGGTTGAGACGTGTGGCCAAATTAATAACAGCGATTTCCTTCAGATAACAGCAAATTGTCGCCCAGTGCTCGGGGGCAACATTATGTGACGGCAGTTAGATCAAAGTCTCTTGTGGCAGACGACATGATAATGTAGAAAAGTGTTCTATGTTGCGGGGATAAAAAAAAAAAAAAAAATGAAGGTGAAAAAAAATCATAATACAAGTCGTTATGGTTTTGTCATTGAGCATGTCGACGA
>JACVVK020000001.1:1180000-1302500 GCA_018292915.2 Batillaria attramentaria | reverse complement strand
TACGGGTGATATCAAAGACGGGGCAACGATGAAAAAGCCAGCACAAATATTTGGCCCCAGCCGGGATACGAACTCACGACCCGAGCATTGGAAGTCCAACGCTCTACCATTCGGCCACCCTGGCTCCGAACAAACAAACAAACAAACAAACAAACAAACAAACAAACAAACAAACAAACAAACAAACAAACAAACACTTTGTCCATCTAATCGGACTGTACATTCCCTGGATCTAAGTGATACATATACTCGCTGTATCATAGTTCCCTTCCCCCAACGCCCCGGGGAGGCGGGATGGCTGGAGAGTCGGTAGAGCGTTGGGCTGTCAATGCTCTGGTCGTGGGTTCGAATCCCGGCTGGGAGCGAGACGGCAATATCTGCTGGCTTTTCCGACCCTCGTTACCCCGTCTTTGATATTACTCGTACGTGGTGGCAAAGGACGTTAACTCAATTACACCCAGGTAACTGAGTCAGGGATTGTGCACCAGTGGTCGGCCTCACTAAAATTTTTTTTTAAAAAATCGTAATTAATTTATGTTTGCATGGATTTAAATTTGGCCTGGCGGGGGTGTTTCACTTTGACTATACTCATGTTTGCTGCAGTAAGTCAAGTCAAGTCAAGTCAAGTCAAGTCAAAATACTTTATTTATCCCCGTAGGGCAATTCATGCGGGCGAGCATACGACACATAAAGAAGTTAAGATCACTAAATTCATATAATTGTACACACACACACTCTCTCTCTCTCTCTCTCTCTCTCTCTCTCTCTCTCTCTCTCTCTCTCTCTCTCTCTCTCTCTCACACACACACACACACACACACACACACACACACACACACATACCCGTAAGAGCCGTCAAAGAGCAGTTAATCTTGCCTGTTTGTCGCATACAGAGCCAAAACCGAAAACGAGTTTAAAAAAAAAAAAAGAAAGAAAAGAAAAGAAAAAAAAAGTGGGATATTGGTGCGCGATACGAAATATGTTAAAAACCCTCAATAACCAACAAGCCCATCCCGTCCCCCGGCAGCGAACGCCCACGCTGTCTTACTATGTTACCACGTGTCATAACTGAAATCGTCTGCGCCATGCCGATGATACGTGTTACACACGTAGTAGGGGAAACCTTTCTTCCTGTCTTTAGCCCAAGTTCGGACGAACCGGAACAGTTCCCACATAACTAAACTAAAGTCGGTACAGGTCTATAATTAAACTTGCGGGACTTTCCCACTCACTACGACCACTGTCAGTCAGTAGGAAGAGTAACCATATATATTGACATCAAAGCGGTTCAGCTGAAACAGTACGTCATTCACTGGCCGGTTCGGCTCAAGCAGCAAGGATTAGGAAACCGTAGACGGGCGGACATAGTGCACAAGCATCCGCCTTCTTTAAATGCCTGCATATCATGGATATGGGCGGATTGTGAATGGGGCTTGGGCATTATGACTGGTACATGTACAACGCGTCGTATTCAAGTTATGGGCGCATCACAACTGAGGTGCACTGACCCCGTGTAAAACCTTTTAATAGATTACCTAGAAGGGACAGTGGTATAATTATGTGTCCTTATGACATCAGTACGTCACAGTATCGTAGTCAGTTGACGGACGCAACACAACTGAGCCGGGAACACACCGCCCAACTTACTGAACTGACGTTTTAAATAGATTAACGTGTGACGATAGGCCCCTGCGAACACTGAGTAGTGTGTGTGTGTGTGTGTGTCAGTGTGTGTGTGTGTGTGTGTGTGTGTGTGTGTGTGTGTGTGTGTGTGTGTGTGTGTGTGTGTGTGCGCGCGCGCGCGCGCTAATGATTTCAGGTACTGATAGTATCAGTTCAGTCACGGTTCTGAACACACAACTGAAATACGTTCCAAACTGATGTCAGTTCTAAATAGGTTAAGGAGTAGCCCCCGCATTTTCCGTTTTCATAGGACACTCTGATAACTTGAGTCGTGGCTTTCACTGACATCAGTTTTAACGTTGTTACGTTGAATCGTGGCTTTCATTGACGTTTCAGTCAACATTGTTACCGGCTTTGGAGTCGTTCCGTCAGTGACTGCCAGTGATCACTTGAACACCGCGCTGACTTGAGATGTTTCCTTCAAGTTCTACGCCGGGTTTGCCGGCTGATCACGGCACACAACTTACGCTACACTGAGCGTCGGTGCTGAGTCGGTGGGTGGAAAGTCTTGCGACACTCAGTGAGATGATCTGCGTACAACTCAGTGACTGACTCCAGTCAGTGCGCGCACTTGCTCAGAATGAAGTTTGAATTAGTGAATGACAAGCGGCGAACCCTTACAATCATTCTCCCATTCTGCCCCTTTTACCCCAGCGTACGTCTGTCGCTCTACCCGCATACGTGTGCGTGGTGCTTCTCTCTCTCTCTCTTCCTCAGTCACTTCAGTTTTCTCTCGGGCCCCTTGTGAGAAGCCCGCTATCAACCCGACCGCCATAGCCGAGGCCCCGAGCAGCCAATGGGCTAGCAGCGCCGCGCGAGGGGAGGCCCCGGAAGGGCTTAGGGGCCGTGTCAGTGGCTGGGAGCGTCTGCCAGTTGGGACCCGAGCCTCGCCCCCGTTGTAGCGCGGTCTGTCCCCAACGCTCAGGGGCCCACCGGGCGCACAGTGAAGGCGCTCAGACACCGCACGGGGACTTGGTGCTAATCTGTGATTAGCTTTCCATCCGATCGGTCCGAGGCTTGCATACTTGGTCAGCCTGTCAGTCACTTCACTTCACTTCAGTTCAGGACGCTCAGGCTGGCACTTACTCCTCCGCTACTGGGACGTACAACGTGCTGAATGAAATTTAGAGGATTGTAATTTTTTTTTTTACCTGGTTGTCAGTGTCAGAGCACGGTCGGAGAAAGAGAGAGAGAGAGAGAGCAAGAGCTGAGATTTGGTGACGACTGGAGATAGGAAACAGTGAACAACTTTTTTTCTTGTGAGGAAGTTTTGCTGTGGATACCCTTTCACCTGGGCTGCTGTCAGTACTCACACCAGACCGACCGCAAGTTCCCGTCACTTTTTGGGGAACGGAGTTTCAGCTGTCGAGTGAGCACGTTTATTTTTTGTTGCTCGGAAAATTGGAACAGGAGACAAACCCAGAAACCCAAAACACGAGCACGTCAGAAAAAAAGAAGTTGCTTATATAGTATTTGTTTCGTGCGCTGACGACGACTACTAGTGTGATTTGGAAGAAAAAAATTCTTCCTGGTGACAAATTTCACCTGTGATCACCGTGACAGTGGATTTCAGGTGACTGTCGTGGTTGTGGTGTTGATAACGTGGTTAGTGGTGGGGCATGGAGTTATGAGGTGGCCGGGATATGATGTTGGTGCGTGGTTACCCGTCTGCAACAGCGGGACCCCGTAGTTCTTGCCGCCGCTGCCGTTGGTGTGAAGGGAGAGGAGCAGAACTGGCGAAACCGGCGCTCGCTGGTAGTAGTGGTGGCAGAGATCGTGCGACGACAGTGTGACAACGTCGTTCTACTTTCTGTGCTGTCTATCCGGCGCCTCCGCCGTCACATAGTTCCTTCGTTCCGGCTCGGGACCAGTCAGGTGTGCACGGGGCATTTTGCAGGGGAAAGTGCATGGTGCGCCCAGCGGCCGCACTGCGGATCCTCATGTGGAGGCACAGCCTGGAGGTGCACGTGAAAAGGCCCCACCCGCGAGCCCCCTCACCCCTCCTTCTTTTGCGGTTCCTCCTCAACCGTCATTGTGCGAGTTGTTCGTGTAACTTGGAACCCTCGCATCCGTGTAACGGCCGGTTTCAGGCTCATAGGAAAGTACGCCTCGCGTCATCATCAGTGAAAGACTACAGCTTGGAGAAAGGATAAACACTCGTATGCCGAGCTTCGATCGTAACATCAGCAGGTGATTTTACTATCTTCACTCACTAGCAATCTTTCTTTTGTTTTTTGTTTTCTTTCAGTGCGCGTGCGAGAGAAAATGTGAGATATTACAAACAGGGAAAAAAGGCTGCCAGTAATCATTTTATCACATTGGAGTGTTGTGTTGCAGTTTGAAAAAAAAACAAAAAAAACCGCAGTTTCACAAAGCTGTGGATTATTTAATTTTTCAGTGGAGGTGTTTCTAGCGTAAAATTGTAACTTTTAGAAGTTTTTGATATTATACAAAGCGGGTAAAGAGAGGGAGTGTGTTCGTCAGTCAGTGTGTGTGGTAGGGAGATCAGTCAGCTGGTCATTGAAGTTTTGTGTGTTGGATGGCTACTCTAGTTGCTGGCTGGCTCGCGCCCCCGGGCCTCGTGTGAGTTGGATTTGTCGTTGTTGCGACACCCGCCGCTGTGGATGTTTGGCGACGGCGGTGGTGGTCGTTGTCGCGATGTGTGCGACCACGCCAGTGGCGCCAGTGTCTGTGACGGACGACAGAAAGTGGTAGAGGAGGCTGTTGGCGCTGGTGGTGGTGGTGGTCGTGGTGGTGGTGGTGGTGGTGGTGGTGGCGACGTCAGGTGCTGCTGCTGTTGTAGAGTGACGGTGTAGGGCGTGGGCTGGAGCCTGTAATAAAACAACTTGGACCATACTTCTCCAACACTTTTGGGCTCAGTCTGCCATCACCCACAGCTCCGTCCGACCACATACCCTACAAGCTCAGTCTAGTTACCACACTGACTCAGTTGTAGCGGCTACTAGCGGCTGGGACATTGACAGGGCTGGAGTTTGGAAGAAGACGGCAAAAGAACAAGGCCCCCCAAAAAAGAAAAGTGAACGAAGTATTAATCCTACAGGCCAAAAAGCACACAAGTCTACCACGCCAGGAGTACTCGAGGGATTTGTGTCGAAGGAGCGGTTCTGTACCGCCAGACAGCCAGATCCAAGTGTTCTTTCATTCACACCTTGGATTTCTGGGACCAGAGTCGATTGCCCCGAAGCCGAGGGCTGTGCGCGTACTTCAAGTTGGCTGTAATGCCATAATGAGCGGATAAGCTTGTTCCACGACCTCAAGTCGAGACCCTTCATCCCGAATTTGATCTGCGCGAACTTGGCTTCAAAGGACTGACTCTTTCTCACTTTCTGCCTTTGAATCAGTCAGTCAGCCAGCCAGTAAGGACGAACTGAACGATCCCTCACCGCAAGACTTGCTGAGAAAAAGTTTGGAAACTTTTTGGAGAAAACTCTACGTTCAGTTGACAGGCGTTTCCAAAGACGTTTCAACTTGCAGAAGTGCGAGAAAAAACAAACAAACAAACAAACAAAACTTACACAGGGTAAAGTATTGAACTCTTTTTGATTGATTGGCGGCTTTAGTATTTCCTCAACTATCCCCAGTTTCACGGAAAACGTTTACCATTACATGAGAGGGACAGAGTGCTGAGTTCACCCGACTGGAAACTTTTTTTTTTTTTTTTTAGTCAGAACACTTTTTTAAAACTTGCTGGACACAGTTGGACTGGTGCTTGGACATTGCCCATAACTGAATCTCGCTTTTAACGTTCTCCTACGTCGATTGTTTGTGACTGGTGTTGTTGGAAAAGTCCAAAAGTGAAGTGGTGGTGTATGGATTGTTAACGGCGCTCCGTCACGTCCCCCCACCCAACACGTTGAGATAGCATGGAACGTAGGCATGCCGGCTTCTCGGGAGGCGCAGTATGAGGCAAAGCATCCCTCTCTGTCAGTCTAGCCGATGCAGGTAAGCCACCAACCTACCTACCTACCTACCAGTTCAGCTAACCATCTGCGTATCTACCTACTCAGTTGTGTGCTTACTCACCTGGCGGGGTCGTTCCGTACGAGGGACTGGTGCCAAAGTCACTGTGAGGCCAGCCAGCCACACTAGATGTAGCCACAGTGTAGTTGTATTTGTCTTTTTTTTTTAAAACTTGTTTTTGTGTGATTGATATTCGAGGTTCGAATGTGAGTGCATTTCTGCATTTTTTGTCTTTAATTTTTTTATCTGTTTGATTATACTTGAGAATGCTACTTAACATAACTTGTCCTCCCATGCTCATATCATGATGCGTTAGACAGTGAATACGCGGCAACATTCTTTGTTATTGTTGATGGTGTTCTTCCCGTGTCTCCTGCAGATTTTTCATCTAACTTTTTTTTTAGTACAGAGGACAGTCCCCATCCCTCTCCTCCCCTCCCCCTACTTCTTTTACTACAATCTTTTTCTTTGAGAGAGAGAAAGAGAGAGAGATAGAGAGAGAGAGAGAGAGAGAGAGAGAGAGAGAGAGAGAGAGAGAGAGAGAGAGAGAAGAGGAGGGTGGAATTACAGGCAGAAACTTGTGCAGCTGCTGCAGGAAATGTTTTCTGACTACAGTGCAATACGATTTGTCACCCAATCCCTGTATCTATACATATATCTCTTTGCTGCACTGCCGGCTCGCTAAGCCGTACTGCGGTAACCGCAACACAGCGGACCCCCTCATTTTGTCACCGAACACTCTGTACTGGGCTGATAATGACAAGACAGGGAAACAAACGCTTCTCGCCCCCCCCCCCCTCCCCCCGAACCTGCATAGTTAGTTGTTAGCAAACACCTTGCGCGTATGATTTCAACTCAGTGCTGCACGGGGATGTAGTCCAAACTGGACGCGAGTGTTCCCGGTGCTATCCCGCTTCAAATAATTATTTCGATGATGATTGCTCCGCCAAGCTGTTTTGTTAGGAATATGAACGCGTGCTTGTATTGTAGTAACGCGGTAGTCAAAGTCGTTGTCTGATTGATAAACGCCCCCCCCCCTCCCCCTCCGGCTTTCACACCGAAAGACCGAAGTCCGGCGTCAGTTGGAAAGACTCTGTCCTACTCAAATTTGAAAATGGAAACACTCGGTGCTATTGTCTGGAAACACTCTGTCCTTGCGGTGCTATGTTTGAAGCGGAGGAACACCGGAAACACTCGCGGGTATTTTGCCGCTTACACCCCGTGTGTAGTGCTGCAACATATCAGTCTCGTACTGTGTGAGTGGCCGCGCGCTGTTTCAACTGTTGTGAGTGATCACCAGGTGCCCGTAATCGGCCCACAATCTGGAACGTCCTGGAAAGGTGAAAGTGGTTATCAAACCCATTTGTTACGCGTTATGTTACGAATGGGAGTGAGCGGTGGTCTAATAGGTAGCGCGTCGGATTGAGCCGTTGCGCTACTGAGCGGCCGTCACCAATGTCATTTCGATGAAGCGTGGGTTCGAGCCCAGGGTCGAGCTTGTGATATGTGATACCGGTTTTTCCTGGCTACCGGGCTGCTCATCGGGGGTTTATCTCCGGGTTATCCGGCTTTCCTCCCCCAGCAAAATTGTAAAAAATATGATAGGTGTCGGGTGGCGCTGCACCGCAGCGACGCGCTTCTCCCGGGGGAAGCAGCCCGAATTTCCCGAAAGGGATGATAAAGTACTAAAAAAAAAAAAAAAAGTTAAACGTGCATGTTCCAACATTACCAAGGCTTCGCAGATATCTGTTTGCTCGGTGCCAGCGGCGTGTGAGAGGCCGAAACTGTTGGGCGCGAGTCTAAGTGGTACGATGGTAGTCAGTAGACACTAGCAAAACAGCTCAGAACCATCTGTGAGTCTATGGATGTCGAAAGGTGGAGCTTTAACATTTTAAGTCACGCTGTTACGTTCGCTCTTACGACCGGCTGAGTACTCGCGTTTGTTGTATTGTTGTATGTGTGGAGGCTATACCTTCAGGCTACGTCGCAGTGCACAAAGAATATACTGTTACAACGTGTCCGAAATTCCATCCGGAGCGAAAGAGTTAAATGGGGATTAAAAAAAGATTAAAAGAAAAAAAGTTTAGCCAAAGAATAGACGATATAACATTTTTTTTCGCCCACTAATTCTCCTTTCTGTCGATTGTTGACGAACAACGGCAATAATTATCATTTCAGCAAAGGCCTTATTTCAGTATCGTTTTATTGGTGCTGTTTCAACGGTATTGCGTCGGTATTTCCGGTTCATGTTGGGGAGTCGTTACCACCAGGGTCGCTTTATATCCGTGGAAACTTCTTCTTCTTCTTCTCGATCGCCATGATCACACTGGGAGACAGGTACTTGAGATAAATCTGGTGGTCTTCTGGAGTTCTTCCACCGGCCCGTACAGCTTCTGTTGCAGGGGGACTGGTTGTGGCCAAGTCGCTTCCCTCAGGGTCTGGAGGTTCCTGCAGTCTTGTAGTATGTGTTCTGTATTCTGCATTGCGGAAACAGGACAAATGTTCTGGCTGGCCGTAAAAGTATAGGGCATTATTTTGTCCTGAATAGTGTACACTGTGGCGCAGAAATGATAGAAATGACATATGTCTGCCTTGATAAGCCTGAAAAAATCAGACGTCTCCAGAATGAATCAATGTAATCAGACATTTTCTAGAATGAATCAGTCTATGACCGATGTTCACCGAAGCCGTGTCAAATTAAATTCACTTGCTGAGTTTTTGCTGAGTCCTCTTCTGCCGGCGCACGTGCGTCTCCATTTTTATTTTTATTTTTTTTTCAAAATGACGCAGCTCAAAGTTGACGAGTAAGCTCCAGGCTTGGGGAAAGTGCGTACACCCTGTTGAACTTTCTCAGACAATGACACTCCTGTACAATTTACGAACCATCCTTAAAAACATCACCAGCCTCTGGCACTGACAAGTTCTAGTTAATGAGTCCTGTACGTTCGTTCTTCTCAAAGTGTCTGACCACATTCCTGCGACTCGATCACAATAATAATTATTATACCGAGCTGAGGGCAGAGTTCATAACGAGCTCCTAGAGTCGGTGATACGATACGGAATTACAAACATGATTAGCGAAGCAGTCATGTACAAGTTCATGAGGTTAAGCCGGCAATTTGGCGAGATATTCGGGGAATGAGACGTGCTATATAGGCACACGATACAGCTGTTGTCGTGTTGTGTGCAAGACTGCACGTTTAGACACACTCGGCTTTGACTGCTGTAGAGGGGTCTTCTGGTAAAGACAGTCCCCCTCCCTAATCAGTCGCGACGATTGTGTCACGTGACCTCTCCTCAGCTCTTTGCATCCAAGCATCTGGTGCGGGGCGGGGGGTGGGTGACGACGACGACGGCGGCGGCTGGGGGCAAAGAGGAGGGGGAGGGGGGGGGGATAAGGACAAGATTCTTTGAATCGCTGACGGTCTGACAGAAATTTGTTTTACCAAATGCTCGCGTGATGAGGTTCACGCTGCGGTTTCGTTCAGATCTGTCGCCAAACATGACCTGAGATGAGATATAGACTGACTCGAGGTTGCGATGAAGTGATACCGACTACATCGTACGCTGTGAATGAACGCCTGCCGTTCAGAGGGTAGCAAGTAAATCAGTCACAACACATTACATCACTCACAACTCAGTTACATTGAGACTGTCTGTGGACCTTATGTCTTAGTGTACACGAGAATTAGGCCTATAACATCGAACGTTTAAATCAAACCGTGACCTCAGTTTCTCCTTTCTTGTAGACATATTCTGCCTTTTTCGAGATTTGCTAGGTAACGTTATTCATTCCAAGTATAAGAGATGGTTGATCTTTTGCGGGTTTAACGTCCTTTTCCACCACGTGAGAGACCTTCACCCCCCCCCCTACACACACACACACACACACACACACACACACACACACACACACACACACACACACACACACACATCTACACGTAAAACAGTTCAGTGGTGCTTACAGCGTTGCACTTTGTGTACTGTTGCGGTGAACATATTGTCATTTGTCATTGTTAGCCACTGTATTTCATTGTTACGTCAGCCTGTGTTTTGTTTATTGTCAGCTGGCCTACATTCGCCCAAAAGTCAAACAGACGGCACAGTTTTGATTGCGTTGTCAGCGGCTCGGTGGGATACATGTCAGGGTGTGTAACAAGAGATAATATCTAACCTCTCTCCCTCGACTAATACATCACGCGTGCTCTCTATTGCCGTGGTTTATCATCCGGGTGAGATAACGCCAGGGTATCACACGAACGAAACCACTGTCAGCACTGGATCACTGGTTGAAGTGGTCTATGCGTGTGCCACTGCTAATAATAAGTGCATCGTTACAACCGTGGGACAGCTTTGCAAAACACTTAATTCTTCCCTTTACGCGGAGCTGTGCCGGCACAGACTTCGCGGATTGTTATCTGCATGGATAGGTTTGCAGCTAGTAGTGATCGAATCGCTGTGGTGGCAGGCAGGCAGGCAGTCGGAGGGATCAAAACGAACAAAAACATTTCGGCCGATTCGTGGCTACTAGTTTACATTTAGCCGGGCTAAAATTATGATCAGATGCAGAGCGCTTGGGCTATGCGAGAGGCAAACGTAAACTTTGAGAACGTTTTCCAATACGAGCTCTTTAAAAATAGAAAACAGCTTTGGCCTAAACTCAATCTGTAGTTACACCTGGTAAGGTTGCGGACCGGGCGTAGCTGTATTTAGAACTCCCCCTTGTAGGTTGTGACAACTGCTTATTTGATAATTACTTTCCGCTCGGTTTTCTGTGTGCGGGCAATCATGACATTATGTGACGAGGTAGGGTGACAGTGTGTGGGACACGAGGGTTCCTGGGTGCTTCGCTCAGCGGGGCTGAAACGGTCAATATCGTAAAAGGGGTGGGTGTTTCGGGATTTAACGTCCTTTTCCACCATATACGGGTGATATCAAAGACGGGGCAACGATGAAAAAGCCAGCACAAATGTTTGGCCCCAGCCGGGATACGAACTCACGACCCGAGCATTAGAAGTCCAACGCTCTACCATTCGGCCACCCCGGCTCCCCTCAATATCGTAGAACTATAAGATTGGCGATACAGCGTACTGAAAGCGGCGTGCCGTCAATGTCACTGACCGTACGCTGTATATCACGTACTTTGTATACCAGCGACACTGTACGTGGGCGGGTGGATGTTTAAGGGTTTAACGTCCTTTTCCACCACATACGGATCACAGACACTGTATGTGGAGTTTGAAACACCAGCTGACCAGTCACGTGATATGATCTACGAAGATGGCGGCTACAGAAATATCGCACACGAGTCGGACAGCGGATGCAATGCAGTGTTTACCATGCTGGTACGTGCGTTTACGATTCAGACTTTGCAAATTGCCAGCGGACCTCCCGAGTCCGCCAAAAGCCGCGCACTGCATGACAAGTGGCACAAAACACTGGACCGAGAACGGTCGAATGGATGGTCGAAACTCTCGTCTTCGCAATCAGATTTCTTTCAACTCCGCCGCATAATCTGTTAACTCTTTGACGACGAAGCACAATTTCTAACACGCGATTTCCTATAACTCTTTGACGACGAAGCACAATTTCTAACACGCGATTTCCTATAGTTAAAGAGTTAATGGCCACATGATACAGAGTTGCTGGCGACACGGCACTACTGAAGACCCGTAGCATAATTACCAAACTGTACGACATTTCAACTTTAGCACCTGAGTAGAGTACTGTAGGACGTCGCCTATCCCTGTACATAACTTCCTATTGCGTTTTGTCTGTACCGCCCGCCCCCGGTTAAACTCATTATTCCTCCTCCTCCATACCCACGCACTTTTCGCTCTTCCTCACGGAATACCAGAGTCGGTCTATTGTTCTTGGACGAATGCCCTATTAGGAGTAGTAGCCCGTTTCCCTGCGGAACTGATGTCCTATTTGCAAAACTGGCAAAAAGGAAAGGGGGTGGGGAGGAGGGGGGGGGGCGATATCGCTTCCTGTACCAAACCCATTCAAAACTTGCCTGGCACACAAAGGTAAAGCTCTAAAACCCGCGACGCACCTTAACGCGTCACCAAAAAAACCCCGTTTGTGAAAGTATTGATACTTAGGCATGCCTCCTGAGGTGGCGTTTTACCTCTGTCTGCATCTCACGACATCAAAGAAAGATATTACAGTCGTGTGAGACGCACACTGACACAAAACGTCTGTGCTCGTGTAACAGTGTGCTTCTCTAAATGGGGTGCAGAGGAGTGTGGGTGAGGGTGAGGATGGGTGCAGGAAAGGGGTGGGGGGGGGGTAGAAGGCGGGGGAGGGGGTGTTATCAAGATGCACCCAAACGCCCCACACTGGGCCAACCGTTTGCCGTCAGGTTGCTTTCAACATCCTTCAACTGACACATCATGTTTAAAGCAGCTATAGAGGCCGACTTTTGTATGGGTTGCGCGTTTTCTCCTTGCCTACCTGAGAGAGAGAGAGAGAGAGAGAGAGAGAGAGAGAGAGAGACAATGACAATGACACTTTATTTTTCAAGGATGAAAGATTAGGTACAGCGTCCTTTCTTATATCTTGTCCTTGCTACATTCTACTACACAAACTCTCTCTCTCTCTCTCTCCAAATTCAAACGGAATAACATCAAATTGATGGTAAAAAGAAAAAAAAAACCAAAACTTTGAGAAACGTATATAGTGCAGGCTCACACCAATACAGAATGGATACGACGTCATACTAGTGCAGGTTCACACCGATACAGAGAGAGAGAGAGAGAGAGAGAGAGAGAGAGAGAGAGAAAGTTTGGATCAGGCGCAGTATAGTAAATACCTTATGACCGGATGGGTAACGACATGAATTAATACACCGCCCTGTCAGTAGGCCTGATCTACTCAGCTGCTGATACAAACTTAGTCAATGGTTGTGGGCGGGAATTATCGTGAGGTGATACTTTTTGTTAGTTTCCCCCGCATAATTAATAATGACTTGCACAGTCCTCTCACTTTCCCACAGAGACAGAGATAGCTGTCTTTCCTTAGTTCCTGCTTCAGTTTTACAAGGACGTGTTGGTCACGGTAATTGCGCAAACAGGCTGTCACTGAAAAAGCCATCGTGATTTTCGCAACATCTGGCACGCGTAATCAATTTAAAAAAAAAAATCAAAACGTGTGTACTTACGCTCGTAACTGACGTATTACAAACTGCACAAGCTTCTCAGGGCCAGATAATTATGCAGATACTTAGTCTAAGCTAGCTTCCTGCGGCATTAGTGTGCGAGAGATCACTGAGAATTTTAGAAAGCTATTCTGACAGTCCAGCACTCAGCCCGGGGAAGAGTCACGTGCTCTCCCTTTACGCAGCACGCAAGGCACCTCAGTTTTGGGTTGCCAAATTATTCGGGCAGAGTTCTGATCTCTATACTGAGGAGCACCGACAACGAACTGAAGCTGATTTCATTCTCGTTTCGTTTCAGCGCGTCAGTTCAAGTTTTGCGCGGGGCGGAACGAAATCGTGAAACTAACGAAAACATCATTATATCAACTGCGAATATTTCCTCCTTTGTCAGTTGGGCCACAGAAGACTGGAAAACAAAAATCAGGCTCATTGCACCTTTAACTGGCAGTGAGTTTCCGCCGGTCCCGGCGGCGTCACTCTCTGCACCTTCACCACAGTGGATTCTGCCGTGTGCGCAAATCTTCCAGCGGGGGCCGTTTCATTGAGGGTTGCGACAAATTTGTCACATGTTTAAACAGAAAGCTGAATCGACTCTTTTGCATTGGGCCAAAGCTGACATTTGGCGCGCTAAGGGTTTACATTGCACTGCAGTGGCGCGCAGACTCGCGCTCAAAAAGCAAGGTCAGCTTCACATGAGTTGTGGAGAGGGAGGGGGGTGGGTGGGCGGACGGGGGGACGGGGGAGGTAGACTGAGGCGGAAGGGTGAAGGGGGGGGGGGAGGGGAGGGGGGTTGTCTGTCGCGTTGTTCTTTCAACAGGTAGTAGGCGGCAGACGAAACATAGGAGTGTTGTAGTTTTAGAGGATTCTGTTTTCGCTGGTGTTTGTCACGGTTGTGGCCAACGTTTTTGTTTTGTGCAGGTGCACTATTTCTGTTCCACGGTGCGGTGCAGAGCAGCGGTTACTATAAGGGGCCTTACCCCCCCCCCCCGTCCCTCCTCTCTCCCTCGTCCTCTCTCTCTCTCTCTCTCACACACACACACACACACACACACACTGCCTCTGTCTAGCGGTCGCTTTCTCAAACATCTCACCAACAATTGTTTTTAATCGATTTGAATTCAGCGCTCGCCGCCGTGTAAATCCATTCACAAGTCGCAATACAAGTGTGCATGCTTAGCTCAGCAAAATACTCAGAACTTTATCCCTCACTTTCGCTTTCAATCTTTCGTTTCCTGTATCAGGAGTGACACGAGACACCCCCACCCCCTCCACCTCCCCGCCCACCCCGGTCTATTATCGCTAGCAGAGATCGTTTTTAACGTGTCCAACGTTTCTATTTAAACTGTAACTGCCCACCTAAAAGGCACAGTGTGTAAGGCAAGAGAGGGAAGGGCCAAAAAGCAACGACCAGAAATACAAACACAACACCGTTTAGGCCGGCTTTTTGAAGGACACCAAATCTCCCCCCTACCGCGGTCGCCGCTCTCACCCAACAAGAAGAAAAAGATCTGGGCCAGATCTCCAGATAAGATTATGCTGTACTCCAGTGTTGTCCTAAGCTTCAAATTTTGCCCCGGGTTGAAAATATGACATTGACAAAGGGGGGCACAATGAAATTGGCACTACACCTATCAAAATCGGAATATTAATTACGGGGGGGCCTTTTGGCGGGCGGGTGTACTGGCACGGGGGAGTAGTTTTAGGGTCCCTGTTGTTTTTGTTGCGCGTAGACTGTTTTAGCGTAGCGTAACCTTTTCTTATCAACAACCAAGGCCGTCGCGAGATTAAAAACAAAACAAAAATGTTAGGGGCTGACTTGTTTGTAGTTGTTGTTTTAAATTTAGCGTGAGCGTCCTCGTGTCCGTGTTTATAAGTTGACAATAGGCAGGGTGGGTTGAGGAGTGGGGGTGGGGGTCAAAGTCACGTGGTAAGGTATCAAAGCACATTACTTACTTCGAACACCCAGTGTTTTCTAATCGATTTTCAGCTGTTACTGTTTTGAGTAGGTGTCTGTTCAAGTAAATCGGTGCGGACTTGGGGATCGTGCGGGGGATGGGTGGGTGGGGGGGGGGACTGCGTGCATACAATCACACTACATGTATCAGTCCTTTTGTGGGACAGATGAATTGTGATACTGCTCTTACATAAGATTCCGCCACCGCCACCGCCACCATGAAATTAATTTCGCACAGTCCGGCTTTCGCTGCTTGATTTACATAGACCCACGTCTCACGGAGTGGTCTTCTTTCATTCATTCTTTCTTGCTTCTTTTTTACTCAGTCTTCTTCTTTTCCACCGTAAAACTCACGTGCTCAGTGTAACTGTAATCAGGCCGCCATAGTGATATATCGCCTTTCTTTTAGTATTTCCATTTCCAGTATTACCTTCACCAACCCACGCCCCACAGCTAGTGTGCGTCACTGAGATGACCGGTAATGGCCGGTTATATTCCGGTGTTAATATGCGATTCCCTGACTCCTGGTCCTGTGGATGAACCAATCCGGTTGAAGGAAGTAGGAGGGGAAACTGCTCCTTGTTTGACCCTTCCTGATCGCGACCTTTCTGGTTCTAGCCACATTTCCGATCCTTGGTACCACCAGCGACTGTGACGTCTTTAAACGAAGTTCCTGTGTGCTTGGCGTAGGTGATCAACACCTTTGGACGCGGCAACAGGATGTGACTGATTAATATGCACTTTTAAGTTATTTCCCGTTGGTGGGTAATAATAGTATGTGAAGTCAAAGTAACCTTTCTGTGTGGTAGTCTGCCACCATCCTACATCTAGACCTACACCAAAGACACCGTGCCGCCGCCGGCCTCCGCTGTGGAGTTCCGGCGTACATATCTGTACTAAAGACTCCTTTTACCACCTCGAGTTCCATAAATATCTGTACTGAATAGGCCTATACTGAAGACGCTGCCTCATCTCCGTATCTATACCAAAGACACCATCTCTGTCCTCGTAGTCCTGTACTGTTAGAACACTCAAAACGGCGCTACAGTGGATTCAAATGCACTTTAGTCTTCCCCCCCTTTGCCACACCGAACTTTACGCTTGTGAGGCACTGTCTGTCAGAGTGGTTTGGGATAACATCGGTTTTTGTTTGTTTTTTTCTCTTTCTCTCTTTCTCTCTCGTAGTTCTTATTATATTGTCTATTACAGTTTGTAAGTTTCTGCATTGTGTAAATGCAATATGTTAAAAGTTTCAGCTTCCTGCTGTGAACGGGACTATACCCCGGTGTGAGTGCCATCGGATCCATTGTCAAGGGTCGTCGGCCTAAACAATAAATTTTTGAGTCTTGAGTCTTGACTCTCTCTCTCTCTCTCTCCTTTTTGGGGTCATGGTTCTGTTAATGATAAGGACCTTTCAGTCCTGTTTTGCATACCGTCTGTTCTTTTTTCTTCCCTTCTCCCTGGATGAGACCAGAGTTCAAGTTCCAACCGGATTAGCCCAGTCGCGATTTACTGAAGCGGAGAGTTCGTTTTTACTCCCAAGATCGTGTATCTCTCTGCGCGTACTCGCACGGCCTACTACTCTCCAGGCGCCAGTGTCCCTAATAACACACGCAGACTAGACTGCGTATAAATTATAAATTCGTGTGTTGCAAGCACGGGGGAAAAAAAAAAAAACCCTTGTAATACAACCTTTCAGATTACTGATTGAAGTTCGTGGCTGTTGTCTACACATGGCGACGTCCGCATGAAAAGGGAGGTTACGTTAGGCACGCCAAAAATGTGGGTGGATAACTGCTGCTTGAAGGGCGAGTAACTCATAAAACACATTCACCTTCGAGTGCTGTCACAGTGGCGACGGCCTTAGACTGGAGGAAAAGTATTTAGCAGAAACGCTCTCCGTTCAATAGCAGCGGGAAAGGTGCATTCTGAAATTTGCTCGTTCTCGAATTCAATGCAGTGAAGGTGCAGCGCGCACGTTTCATTCGAGCTGAAAGTATATATCACTGTCCCCTTCTCCCTTCTCTCCTTCTGTCTGTCTGTTTCTTTCTCTCTCTCTCTCTCCCCCCCCCCCCCCCCCTTTGCCCTGCCTCTCCCCCCTCTCTCTCTGTGTTGACCTATCTCCCTGAATGGCCGCTTGGCAGTCTTCATATATTATTTGTATTTTATATATATCCATTTCAACGTGTTTAACGAATGGATTTCAGAGAGAGAGAGAGAGAGAGAGAGAGAGAGAGAGAGAGAGAGAGAGTTTTAATACAGCGGCCTTTTAAAAAAAAAAGTTGTTTTCAATCCTTCACTGTCTGCCTGTTTAATAACAGGCTACGCGACGAAACGCTTTTAAGGTAGGGAAGGGAGAGAGAGAAAAAATTCGGGCTGTCGAAACTCGACACTTTATAGCCGCCGACGATGTGTGAAAAAAGTGGATTATGAAAAGGGAGAATGTCTAAAGGTACGGTGCAGGGCGGGGAAAGGTATGCATACTGACTATTCGCACGGTGCGAAGCTGCACCGTTTGCAGTCAGTTTGCGTTCAGACAAACCTCTTACAACGACCGTCAAACTGTGCTACAGTTCTGCACCCCAGCACTATAATGCGGTAATCGACGCCGCCAAATGGCTGTCCCATAATTGCCGGGCGGATGGCAGTGAGAGGATGCTGTCCTTTTTTTTTTAAGTGTAGTGGGTGTAGGTGTCTCTCTGATAAAAAAAAAAAGTACTTGTCTTGGAGGTCAGCGGTGTAAACGGGACGACACCCACCCTACAGCAGACAGCTCGACATAGTTGACATGTCCCTATACCCCCCAGTCAGTGTTCCTCCCTCCTCCCAACGTCAGTCGCTCCCTCCTCCCCTCCCCCGGATTAAAGTGCACCTCTATTCGTTTTGCTGTCTGGTTGTGCACCGCGCTTTTGGACGCGGTGCATTCACTGGCAGCCGGAATGTCACAAGTTCACGGCGCAACTGCGACGTGCAGTCAGCGAACATGCGGGGAATACGTTTGTTCTCGTGCTGCTTTAGCACCTACCCGTCTCCGCTCTGTCCCATTGGCTGGAATACGTAGACTGAAGCCTGTATGCAGAGGTAGTTAATTTAAATAAGGTCTACCACGAAGATTCAAAGTTTAATCCCCCCAGCCCCTTCTCTTTTTTTTCCCTCTTCTTCTTCTTGCTTTCGTAGCACGCGAAGTCGTGTTTGAAACTGATCACGTGGGGTGGAGGTGAAGAACGGAAACACTCCGTCTAGACCTCAGTGTAAATCATTGATACTGCTGTGTGTCCGTTCATATTGGCACAAGCCGCCAGGCATTGAACAAGTGCTACTCGAGTCTTTGTCATGTGTACATATAGACATATATCTTTCAGCAGATCCGGTCTGGACAGGGCCAAACTCTGTACAGGCGTTTAGCCCCCACACCCCCACCCCCGCCCACTCTCCAGTGTCCTCCCTCCCCCCTCTCCCTCGTCTTTGAAATTACCCTCAATCGTGGTGGACGTAAAAATGGACGTAAAACTTCTAGAAGCGCCCACCCAAGCTAAGCAGACCTGGGCACGTGAATGGGTTATAGGTGGCACACAATCAGTTTCGCTGGAACCGACCTTTTGAAGCTGAGAATTGTGCATAGCTGGGTAGCTTCGGACAAACCTCAGCAAAAACCTCTTTAGGCTATTTCCTGTTTCAGACATTCATTTGTGTTCGAACCCAAGCTGGAAAGGAAAGTGCATGTAAAGTTCTTTATCTCCAAACAGAACTGAGCTTACACTACAAAAAGAAGAAGAAGAAGAAAAAAAAATACCGCATGACAGAGGCAGAACATTGCACAATCCAAAAATGACATAGTGAGATCCGGAAATCGGTTTCCGCCAATACGTCTTTCAAGGCTTTTATTTCTTGGTATGTTATAATAGAGCTGAGGTTTTACGCGACGACACGTAATGGAATCTGCGATAAAGAGAGAAGTTATGCGCGGATAATCTGTCAGAGGTACGTGTACATACCACGTTCCTACCAGTCTAACCCTGGTGAAGTAAGCAGTAGGCAACCACGACCAGCAAAATCACGGAATCCTAGAGGAGAGAGACACGGTATGTTGGGTCACTCAGCTTCGCTTGACTGTGCCACTTAACTCTTTGACGACGGAGCGCAATTTCTGACACACGATTTCCAATAGGGAAATCGTGTGTCAGAAATTGCGCTCCGTCGTCAAAGAGTTAATCCGCCACCGTTCAGAGACGGGCAAGCCTGGCCAAATGTTTTCACAACAGTTGAAACAAAGCCGGCATTGCAGCCTTCCGGCACTAGAGATTATCGGTATGAACTCTGCCGACACAAGCTGTTTTCGGTCCCGCGGTGGCAGGTTGGGCACTCGTGGTTTGATAGACACTGCGGTCCGACCATGACTGCTAGAGAAGACAGTTCGGGTACAAGTCATTCACGAACAGTTATCACTGTAGCTTGCCCGAATTGTCTGTTGCCCTGGCCTAGTATTCATGAAGCGCGTTTAGGCTGGATAACTGAACGCGTTTAAATCAAAACGAGCCTATAAGAACGTGAAATTAGTATTGTTAAACGCCCGTATAGACCTAAACGCGTTTATCCTTGCTAACTGCGCTTCATGGATACCAGGCCTGGTGCGCAATCGTTAACGTGATTGTGGTTTGTGCATATGGCAACCGTCCGTCGTGAATTGCTACGGGCTGAGAGAGAGAGAGAGAGAGAGAGAGAGAGAGAGAGAGAGAGAGAGAGAATGGGTGTTTGGGGATTTAACGTCCTTTTCCACCACATACGGGTGATATCAAAAACGGGGCAACGATGAAATGTTTGGCCCCAGCCGGGAATCGAACTCACGACCCGGGTATTGGAAGTCCAACGCTCTACCATTCGGCCACCCCGGCTCCCCGAGAGAGAGAGAGAGAGAGAGAGAGAGAGAGAGAGAGAGAGAGAGAGAGAGAGAGAGAGAGAGAGAGAGAAATTATATATAACCGTAAGTGAGATGACAGACTTCATGATGCGAAGTTTTGCAAATAAACAATCTCCTAGAAAAAACACCCCTTTCCCATTTACAACCTAGATACCATATGTCTTGTGGCGCCAACATTTTCGACGGGCCATTTTTTTGTTCTCCTTTTGAGCAGAGCTCCTCAATGGACCGGCTTTTTTAGTATCTGCTTACGTCAAATCCGCCCACATCAACACTATAAAAACGAGTTCTTGTCGTGTTCTGGAGGTTCGGGCGATACGGAGAAGATATCACTGCGGCCTAGAGGTAAGAGGGTCACTGTCTTTGTCTCTGCGCCTGAAGAGGGCAATCGAGGGGGATAAAATCATCATTTATAAGATTTATGGCATAACAGCTATCAAATCGTGTCAGGCGTGGTTATGGGCAAACGAGAGAGCGCGCCAGGGTGAAGTCGTAACCCGCCTGTGCTTTGGCAATACGAAGATCCGGTCTCAGTTACAGTTACTGACTGAGTTCTCTTTCCAGAAATCGATTTACCGGGACTTTGTGTCCGTTGTGTGATTTCCTGTTTGTATTATCACATTTGCATTTCTCTTCTTTTTGTGAGAACTGTTCGCATGAGTACTACACAGTACAGCCTCTCTCCGGACTTCATGGGAGCCAAATGGTAGATCGTTGAACTTTCAATGCGCGGGTCGTGAGTTCGAATCCCAACTGGGGCCAGACATTTGTGCCGGCCTGTTTTCTCTCAGGACTTCTTTGTTTCCATGTCTTTGGTCAAGTTGCCACAGGGTGAAACGAGGTCCGGATCATGTCTTGTAAGTAAAGATGTACAGTTAGGCTGCTGCTGGTGAACACAAGTCCAAGCTGCGTCGAAACGCCGGAAGGACCCACAGACGCAGGGCAATCGTTCCTTATGATCTGACAAGTTCAGCTCGTCCACGTTTAGTTAAGGTACAAAATCATGTTCTTCTAGTCGCCTGTACACAACGTGATGTCCAGTGTGCAAGTCAGACCCCGGGGAAGACCCAGAGACGCATCATAGGTCGAGAGGTCGGCAGGCAAAGTCTAGCTCATCCGCTTTATGCCAGTGAAGGTTCTCAGGATGCCCCAGTAGACGTATGTTTACGTTTCAGTCTGAAGCGACTCATCTGCGTTACAAAACTATACGAACCTTGTAACGGCACGGTCAAGCTATCTTGACACTGGCTGACACGTGCAGGCCCGCCTGTCTATATGATCTACCCTTCTGTACATGAAGTCAGGTCCTTGTGTTGCTCGCAGAAGACACGGCTACGTTACAAGGCGGTCAACATCTAATAGACTCGGTCGATTATGTTCCAAACTTTCTTTAAACCAGGTAACAACAACAGCCCCACCCTTGAAGGTGTAATGTAAAGTGGTCCTGTAGCTAGTAGAAGACGCTTAGGACCAAAAGTTGCTGGTGGCACCTCGGTGTTTACAGTTTCCCTGTATAAAACGCGTCCAGTATCTCCTAGAGGTTCGAACGATGGACTTTACACCAGCTGACAGGGACAACCCCGCCGGTGTAACGTGCCGTACGTGAAGGTGTAAAGTCAGGCTCTTCTCCTGCTCGTAGAAGCCGAGGCTATGTGACAAGACAGTCAGCATCTCGTAGAAAGACTCGACCGATGGCGTTCCAAGCCTTCTTTGTACTCGCTGACAAGTACAGCCCCGCCCGTCTGACATGCCGTACGTGAAGGTGTAAAGTCAGGTCGTTCAGCTGCTCGTAGAAGACGCTTTGGACGAAGAGTAAGAGCTGCCGATGGCACGTTGTGCAGTAAAGCAGTCTGCAGGAGCTCGTTCATATCCCCAAGTCGCATGCTTTGCCTGACCCCAGTTCACAGGCACCTAGGCGCTGTGACGGGCCCGCGTGCTTTACTTGACACGGGCCAGAAGGTGAACAAAATAAGGACGAAGCCTCACTGAAAGGAGGGGAAGAAAAAAGCGGTGAGGATAAAGCTGGCGGGATACGTCTTGCGGGGTTGAGTAATGTCGAGGCGCTGAAACTTGACCAGATAGTGTAGGGCGATATTAATAACAAATGCCAGTGGTTGGAATACAGTAGTGCGGCGATTGTATAAAAATGTCGTACACATTTTTTCCCTCTGTGATAGGGATTTGTTAGGTTTTCCAAGTATCCCCAACGTGTGTGTGTGTGTGTGTGTGTGTGTGTGTGTGTGTGTGTGTGCTCTCTCTCCCATCCCCTTTTCTCTCACTCTCTCTATCTTACCCATTTCCAACAACAGAACCTCTTTCCACCAGGGGGGAAAAAACAACAACAACAACAAAAAACCAGTCATACTGACATTCCCTTTCTTCCTAGGAGCCCGGTTGCCAGTTCGATTCCCGGCCGAGAACCTCAAAAATATGTGCTGACTTTTCCCTCGTTGCCTCGAAGCTGATATCGCCCACACATACTGGAAAAAAAAAAATTACAACTTCCACCCAACCAACCAACCCACCCAACCAACCAATCCACCCACCTACCCCTTTCCGGCAGACTTCTCATTGCTCGTGCAGGTACAAATGCCATCGCAAGCAGAAAACACTGAGCGTTGAACGGCCATCCGCTCGCGTCGATAGCGTACCTCACTTGGCGTGTATGTACCGAGGGAGTACTGTTCGAGAGGCTCATTGACTCCCGAACAAAGAGAATTTTAGCCTGTGTTTGTCCACAAAATGCGGGGCTCTAACCTGTTGTTCTCTCTCCTCTGTTTGCAGGTTGTTGACGCTGCTGCTTATTTTACTGCTGGGGTACCTGGGCGCTCACACGGTAAGTTGTTTTTCTTCCTTTTTTCTTTCTTAACCTT
Organism: Batillaria attramentaria; assembly: GCA_018292915.2. NCBI lineage: Eukaryota > Metazoa > Mollusca > Gastropoda > Batillariidae > Batillaria > Batillaria attramentaria. The sequence continues at coordinate 1,279,929 of JACVVK020000001.1, read as the reverse complement.
AACACCCCCACCCCCCTCTCTCCTCTGTCTCTTCCAGTTCTCCTGTCCTACCTCCCTCTCCCTCTGTCTCCACCTTCCCTCCCTGTCGCTCCACCCTCTAACATCTTTTCTCTTCTTGATACCATCACGTCCACGCGGTATTTATCCTCCTGCTTTTCATCCCGTGGCTATGGTGTCCCAACACGTGCCACTCGTGAGTCTACACAATGTTCAGGCCTGCCAGGAGCAGACAAGAATGGGGCAACAGTGTAATCTGTAAACATTTTATGGCAAATTAGCCCCCTCTCTGTCATCTTTGACGCCAGAGTGGTTTGAAGCAGCCCAGAAACCTCTGTTTATTCATTTTTTTCCTTCCACCAGACCCCCCCCCCCCCTTGCCTGCAACAGAAGGCATGATTTTGTGGAAAGATTTATCTAACACGGTTTTAACCGGTCTTTCCTACAAGAACATTCGTTTAAGCAACTTCCGCCTATTTTTACATGCACATGGAATTTCTTGCATTGTTCCTTGTTCTCCGTGCGTTTTTTAAATAATTTTTTTTTTGAATGAGATTACTGACATTTTCCCCCCGTGTAGAGTTATGCAGGCCCGTATCTTACTGAACGTTGTCGTTGGAGTTCCTGGCACAGCTGTTCTTGTCCGTCAGCCATCCATTCTTGGGCTAACGCTTTGAATCCAGTGAACGAATTGTGTATTGTTATTTAGTTTGTGGTGCTCTATAGGCGGTGGAGTTCTCCTAATTTTAGCAGTAGGCCTTCATTCGCTGTCCCCAAGTCTGATCAAAGTATGCTGATGTATCCTGTGTCTTAACTGCTGACCTACGCATTGCATCCTGCCCCCTCCCAATGACAATAACAATGACAATGACAATCCTTTATTTTCCAACGGTAGAAGATTTTGGCCAGAAGGCCACTTTGCAACCTTGCCGTTGCTAGACTACAGTACGAGAGTAAAAGCAAGCTAAGGATTATATACATTATAGACATTAAAACTGAAATACAGGAAGGCGGCGGTGGACCTCCTGATTTTAGCATTAGGCCTTCATTCCCAAGTCAGATCAAGGCATTCAGTTGTATCCTGTGTCTGATCTGCGGACCTAAGCATCGCATCCTGTGCCCCTCACTGGGCAAAGCATTTTACAAAGCATTCCTTAACCAGAACTTGAACCCAGTGGTCACGTTCTGACCAACGCGTTGAATGCCTTGTCCATGTCATCAGAGTATTGAACCCACGGCCTCTTTGATAATCACGATTTTCCAGCCATTGTCCATTTCCAGACCTGAACATAAACTCTGCTGGCCTTTTTGCTTGGATTGCCATAAGTATTTAAAGTACTTTTGAGGACCTACAAGATCCATCTCGGTCCGTCTGAACAGACTTGGAGACTCCCTGTTCCAGCTCAAGACTTAGTACGGCCGGTCTTGCATTGCCGCAAAATCACAGTCTCACAACAACGTCTGTCAGCCTGTAGGTTCATCATTACCTACCACACCGTTGAAAAACTAGCCCTGAGACAGATCTAGTGCAAAACCCCACAGGGCTTGTCTGACTGTCTGACAGGGGCTGCAAGCTCGCCATGTTTGTTGGCCTCACGTCCTCAACTGGGCCGTGTTTGTGTTGTGTCATGCGCACGCATTCTACATACAGTTCCGTGTTTCGTCTGTCCCCGGCATGTTTGCTTTGGCCTGATCACTGGATTACCGTTTGAACGCCAGCTCGGTGTGTATTTATTGCGAGTTTCGGGCTTTACGGTCTCTTTACACCCAACATGCACGCTGCACAGAAGGGGAAGACGCCTTCTACCTTTTATGGACGTGCATAATATGATGCGTAGAAAGATTACCCTAGCCGGGTCGTACTCAAACGTGCCGACTTTACAGTCACTAGAGAAAGGGTCAAATAACGGGCCCCTGAGGTCTGGTAGTAATCATATTGCGTAAAAAAAGGAAGAAAACGACAGAAAGGGGAGGGTGGGTGGGTGGGTGGGTGTTTGGGCGTTTAACGTCCTTTTTCCGCCACATAAGGGTGATGTCAAAGACGGGGCAACGAGAAAAAGGCCAGCACAAATATTTGGCCCCAGCCGAGCGACAGAAAGGGAAGAGAAAGATAAGGAATGAAAAGGTTAGTTAGTTAGTTAGTTAGTTAGTTAGTTAGTTAGTTAGTTAGTTAGGGCTTAACGCCGAGGAATGAAAAGGAAAGGACAGCAAAAGAAATGAAGGGAAAGGTAAGGTAAGGTTAGGGAATGGAAGGTGGAACGGGCATGCAGTAATTTAACAAAGCCAACCACTACGAGATGACAACGTCACCTTCCGCTCAAATCGTCTAATCCCCACATCGTCCATTCTGTCCAGAAGTTCTCGGCAGTACATCACTGGGATTTGGTTCGGCTGCCTCCAGTCCACACTCGATGGGACCATTTCAAAGAACACTTCCACCCAGTTAGGAAACGAAGGAAAACAACTGCACAGGTGCAATTTTCTGCGATGGACGAGTCTTGGTTGTCAGTCTTTTATGTTCCTTGTAGTCTGCGTCAGATTTGCAAACGAATTCTTTTGTAAATGTCGCTGTTTCGGCAATATGTGCCTCTGCTCACGAACGGTGGTTTGTGCGAATCGAGGGAGGCGAGGTCAGCAGGTACGGCCCGCTGTCAAACGCCGAGCTCAGGTCTTTACAAGAGCAAGCCATGTGACAGTGTCCTCTGTTTGATACTGAGAAAACAGTGTCTGTTGTCCAAACGGTAATGCATTCCACTCACCGCTCGCTTGGCCGCATGCACAGGACTAACACTCAATTATGTCTGGCGTAAGGGGCCCAACTGACGCAAGGATTGGGTGCCCACTTGGCGTGCTGTGGCTCGTGTTTTCCCTGTCACCTGATTACCTTCAAATCATACCCGCCTCACGTGTGGCCCAGGTGAGTTTGGAGTGTCTGGATTCACCTGTAAACTTCTACAGGAGGGCAGCCTTAGGATATTGACAAAGAAAACTTCTTTTTTTGTTTGGGGGGGGGGGGGGGGGGGGGGTATTTGCAGTGTGAACTACACCTGGAAGATGATTTTTCTACGTAAAGATGACGTTTCCGGGCTGGACACCGTGTGTTGTCCTTTTTCACTGAGTGAATCTCACAGGTTTTACGTGCTGGTATGCGGCACTTCCTGCCTTGACGCCCCAGAATCACTGTCGTGGACGATTTGTTTGACCTAGATTGTGTTAGCAGCCGCAGCTTTGTTGCTCTTGAACCATGGGATTCAATGATCTGACGAGAACAGTCTTTGTGAAACTCCTAGGTCAGAAGAGGGCGAGTCGATTCAGTTTCCTGGTCAGAAGTGAGACGCACAGATTCAACATCTTTATGATAAAACCCACAAGCACATCAGACGGACGGAAGCCGAGTATGCTGTTCGTGCATGTGTGCAACATCCCGACCGGAAGCAGTTTAAGGAACATGCTGGTGTGTGCCCCGGTGCCCCCTTTGTAGCCAGTTTAGGTTAGAGGTGCGCAGCGTTTATGGTAGTCCTCGTTAATTTAAGGGACAGCGACGTGCGAAGTTCATCGTTTTTCCGCCAAAAATGTCACCCAGGCATGCGTCTCTCTCCTTCCTCTAAAGTTCTCCTCGCTGGCTGGACCAGAGAGTGAGAGAAAGGAAGTGCCGCCGACTTCCTTATGTGTAGTAAATGTTTCACGTGGTGCAGGTGTCAAACTCCTCTTGGAGACATGAATTTTGACCATGCGTAATGGGTGCTGACAAGTGCATCTCTAGGTCGCAGAAAAAATGCCAAGCAGCCAGTCTCCAGGCGCCCTTTTCATGCAGCCTGGTGTAGATAATTCCAGTGCGGCAGTATTGGGCTATCGTTGGTTGTGTTTCAGGTCAAGTGTGGCCGGCTGGGTACCTTGGTTCAGTGTTAATTAGATTTCTGGGTTTGTGATTTGATTTGTGAAGGCTTTAAGGTGGAAATCCTGTCAGAGTGAAAACCGGTATATGTGCAGATCTTCCCCCTCCCCTCCCCGCCTTACTTTCAGTCCCCCCATCTTTGAAAGCACCCCGGCAGTACTCGTCACCTACATAGTCTGCTTATAGTACCCAGGCTTGTCTGTCAAGACTTTCTAGCAATGCAGGTCTTTCACAATTTAGAAAGGTTCACAGAAATTTAGAAAGGTTCACAGCTATTGAAACGATTGAGTCGCCAGTTCCATTTTCAAACCACCTTCACCAACCCCTCCCTACCTATGTTCGCTTCCAAAGACGTCGACATGAGGGGTTGGATAACTAAGGGCCTGTTTATTTGGGGTATCAATTTCTCGGTGCGGTGAACGTGCAAAAGCCGTAGAAAAACATCTGGTTCCGTTCGACTCGACTTGATCGACGTGATACGGGGAGATTGCGCTATCACGATCAGCGTGTTGGTATTGCGTTTTACCAAGCCTCTCACTCCGGTTACTAAGGCTGTTACGGTCACTGTCGCAAGGTTTTCGGCCACTGTTGATAGGTTTTAAAGTGTACACTCCGTCTGGTAACGGCAATGAGACACAAGTGTGAAACTATATCTAGGAGTAGCTCCGTATGTATTGTGTAGTGGAGTTGTTGTGTTAACGGTCAGCTCTGCATGTTGTTGAGCTTTGACTGCACCACGCATGAATAAACCTTGTGAAGATCTTGTAGCAGATCTTGTGTGGCTTTTGTTGACAGCCACAGCGGACGGCATAACAAAAGCACCGACGGATTACCGGCGTCTCGTGTCCTTTAGTCGTTCAAGAATGGTAGAGCGTTGGACTTCTAATGCTCGGGTCGTGAGTTCGTATCCCGGCTGGGGCCAGATATTTGTGATGGCTTTTTTGATCGTTTCCCCGTCTTTGATATCACCCGTACGTTGTGGAAAAGGACGTTAAACCCCCAAAACACCCACCCACCCGCAGAAAATGTGGCGTGAGTGACTTTACCCACCGTTGTGCGACAGTGACCATTTCATCGTTTCGTTGCGATTGCCACCACTCCATTCATCCCGAATCGCAGGTCGTTCCTATTAGTGTCCCCCATGAGGAGCTTGAGGAGGGTTTGTCGGCCAAGCGATCGGCCTATCCAATTATACACGGTGGCACCTTTGGCTTGTGATCTCAAAGGTGGGCGGAAGATTATTGTGGGGAGCTATTAGCACAGTTCATCGCCCTCGTGCGAGAAGGTTTATCAATATTTGCCATTAGTGCACGAAAAGAGAAGGTGGCCCGGCTCTCGAGAGTCGAGAGTTTAGGGGGCTCGTATGAACTAGGGTGCTGAAATCCGAAACTAAACATGGGGGGCAACACTGGGAAAGTGCCACACAAGGAGAATTCTTTGACCAGCTAGGACGGAGGGGTGCAGTTGTTCTTTGATACTCAACAGTGTTGTGGCCATCTCCATTCTAAGAGTGGGGAGTACGTCGAGTAACTGCTTACAGCGAGACTTCAGAATTTGTTGACCTGTCCAGAGCGTCCGGTGCTGGAATCCAAAATCAAACATAGGGGAACATTGGGAACGTTCCGCACGCGGATAATTCTTTGACCATCTAGGGCTGCATTTGTTCTTTGATACCCAGAGGGTTATGACCATCCCTACCGGCCATAAAAGGACCTAAATGCTTCTCAACTTCACGGCGCTTATGTCCTTTCACCAGATGACGGTAAATCCCCACTCCGCGACGGCTGGGGAGAACTCCAGACTTCAGAATTTGTTGACCTGTGTGGACCTGAGGTGGTGAAATCCAAAACTAAACATGAGGCAAGATTGCGAACGAAGCTTGTTGTTGCGGGTATCCACCCGCCCCTCAGCGGGATCAGCCTTCACGGACCCTATTCGGGTGGCATGGTATTTTGTAACAGCCAGCTACAATAGCCTGGCGCTGTTACATGTCCATACTAAACCCTGCGGCATTCAGTCTCCAGTTTCTGCCTTCAGTCGCTTTCAGTATGGTATCACTTTTTCCGCTGACATGCTGTCACAACAAGAACTTGCCCACAGAGAAACCGAAGAGCCGGGTGTACATGTTTCAGCCGACGGTGTCAGTGTCTTGAACTTGTCCACAGGAAACGTAAGATTTATTCTTCACAGGCTACGAGTTCTCTTTGGCATTTGTGTCTAGTATAGCCGCGACATAGTCTTTATTGCTTTGCGCGGCGTAAAGCCCTAACTAACTAACTAACTAACTAACTAACTAACTAACTAACTAACTAACTAACTTGTGTCTAGTAATTACAAGACCTTGTCCTTATTTGCGCGGCGTAAAGCCCTAACTAACTAACTAACTAACTAACTAACTAACTAACTAACTAACTAACTAACTAACTAACTAACTAACTTGTGTCTAGTAATTACAAGACCTTGTCCTTATTTGCGCGGCGTAAAGCCCTAACTAACTAACTAACGAACGAACTAACGAACTAACTTGTGTCTAGTAATTACAAGACCTTGTCCACACACACACACACACACACACACACACACACACACACACACACACACACACACACACACACACACACACACAACCCAGACACACCATTGGCAACTGTTACCGCGTTCAAAAACGTCTAACTCGGAGGCAAAAGCGTCAGTTGCGCACCTGAACCCGATACGACCATTACAACCAGGTTTAAACCCACAAGTACTGCCATTGTCATGGAAAGAAATTGTCCCCGAGTAAACTAAGCACTCTGTCGTGTTTAACACCATTTTGTCACGCATCGTCTGCTGCACCGGCTAACTTTAATCTAACCAGTCGGGTGGAAGACGTGAAGCAAAATAGGAAGAAAACGGGTATGGGTGTAAACTTTGACTCCCGGCAAAAGATCGCAGTGTGAGATATGAGCGTGCCTCGGGTTTGCGCTTGCCACCCGATAGCGTAGTTTTTCTGCGCGAGCGAAATCTGCCTATCGTGCACGTTGAGGGGTTGAAAGGTAGTGAACGTGCATCTCTCTCTTTCTTCCATTCTTTCTTTTTTCTTTCTTTCTCTCTCTCTCTCTCAGCGACAGTCGCGAGTTCGAATTACTACGGGGTGAAAATGTCCCTCCAGTGCTGACGTCTTTGAAGGTTTCTTCGATGTGGCCAGCAGACCGCCCCTCCCTCCCCCCCCCCTCCGTCTCTGACTCTCTCACTCATTCACACACACACACACACACACACACACACACACACACACACACACACACACACACACACACACACACGTGCGCATAGAGCAGCAGCAGCTGTATCTGGTCGTGTCTTCCCAACTATACGATATAAGAATGATTCGTCCTGATTCTCACAACGATCCACCTAAAGACGTCACCGCGGACTACTGGGGGAGGGGCAGGTCTCGCACGCACCACAGAAACTCCGCCACCCGGTCGGTGCCGTGCAGAAACCCCATACCCCGGATCCACCCGCCCTTCTCTTTGATTCGAGCAGACTTAAAAGCGCACGGCGGACCCCGCAGGATTAGCTTCTTGGCCGTTTCAAACAGCACCAAAAAGATCTGATTCTGTCCCATTAGCTCGCCCGCCAAAGAATAGCGAAAGTGCGCAGGCGCCTGCGCTCGACACCTCGCTGTTTGAGGTCCCCTCCCACAAGAACGCACGTAATGGTGGTCGGGATTTAGGTTTTTCTCTTCCTACAAACGTCCTCTTGACGCAGACACCACGGAGTACAATAGGGGGGAGGGCAAGTATCTCTTCGGAAGAAGGCGTGCCCCGGCGTTAGTTGGAGATTAGCACACAGGCTTCAAGAGTGACTATCGCGATGTTTATGTGGGCAAGACCCAAAGCTAAAAGGGGGTGGAAGCTGGGTGATGATACTGTTGTCTGCGAGGAAGGGATCTGTTTTGGGTTTGATCCACAGGTATCAAGACGGACCGACTGTCGCGACAATTGTACCGGCAAGACCAGGAGCTAGGAAAGGGTGGGTAGCGGATGACGATACCGCTGTCTGCGATGAGGGGAATCTGTTTTGAGTTTGATTCCACCTGGTTTCAGATATACCTCTTTCTGTATCAGTAGAAGGGTCAGATGTCCTCGAGTTGTTTGATGGAAAGCTCGCCTTCGCCAGGGAAAGTCAAGGTGCCCACGGGCACTTATTTTCGCCCATAAATTTGTTTGCTCAGCCCGACAGGAATGCATTTTTTGTTGTTGTTGAAGTCATTGGATTGGACAGAGTTGGATAAACGCAGTCTGGAATTCCTTTATTTCGGGCTGTCTGTCGGCTTCAATGTTCACTGAATGATATAACCTGGACAAAGCTGCTTTTGATTTATGTGCAGAGATTTTAGTGGTGTTTTTCCGTTGCCGGTATCTCTCTGAACCCCCCCCCCCATCACCCCTCCACACACACACACACACACACACACACACACACACACACACACACACACACACACACGAAATCACCAGACCACAAAGGTATGCAGACAGCATTCATCGGCCAATTTCGAAACCATGATTGTCCACTCTCTTTCCCTGCCACGCTGGCCCTTGTTCCGACCTCGGGTGACTTTTCCTGACGTTGCAGCTGACCCCAGGGTAGCGGAGGTCTCACTAGGTTGTTGAACTCCACTGTCAAACACAAACTTTGTCCAGTCCGTCGTCGGCCAGGTTCAAACTCGATGGCGCCCCCTTTTTCCGCGTTTCCTAATGATACTAGTTACACGGGACCCCTGTTTGTAGCGAAACGGTCGGCGACCATTCAAAGAGGGAAGGAGACAATGAGTGACCAAGCTCATACATAGGCACGTTACTCAGCACGGCTGACCAGCCCGGAGGCGTGGGGGTGGGGGATGGGAAGAAGAGGTTGGGGGGGGGGGGGGAGAATGGGTGGGTGGATGGGTGGTTGGTGGGGTTAGCAAGGGAATGTTTGACCCCGGCACATTTTGCCGTTGGCAATTATTTACATCGTACCTGGACTACCCCCCTAAAACTACCACCTCGACCTGCGTTGAATAAAGGCGACCGTGCAGGAGATTGGATTGTCTGTGTGGTGGCTTGCTGGGGGCGACAGAGAGAGAGAGAGAGAGAGGGAGGAGGGGGGGGGGGAGAGAAAGACTTACAGTGCAGTGGTAAATTAAAGGGTGGCCAGTCAAATCTTCTCTGTTGGTTGCCGGCTACTTCAGATCTGCCCGTCGTGTTTTTGCTGCCCGGCTATCGTGTGTGACGGCGTAGAAAGTGCAGTGTATGGCACGGTGCGGTGCTGTCAGGTGACAAGAAAGGGCTTCGGTCGGATAATGGGGGGTTCAAGTCTTACAAGTCGGCGACAGATGACAAACAAAGTGTGTTGTTGGTGGTCGATGGTCAAATCTGAAAAGTCTGGGCCTCGATGGGTGGGAAGGGAACACCTGAAGTTGTTCTTTTGTTGGAAAGAGGTTGCCTTTGTAGAATCTATTCTTCTTCTTTTTTTTTTGGGGGGGGGGGGGGAAGAAGTTTTTTTTTTTTTTTTTTTTTGCAGAATCCGCTCTTGTTCTTTTTGGGAAAGTTTCCTTTTGCAGAATCTGTTCTTTGTGGGAAAGAAGCTGCCTTTGCAGAATCTCTTCTTGTTCTTGGGGAGAGGGAGGAGGTGGTGGGGGGGGGGGGGTGCCTTTCCAGAATTTGATCTTGTTCTTGCCTTTCAAGATCTGTTGCTGCTAGCAAAAGGTTAGAGTCCTCAGAGACCACTCTCCTGGTGGAAGGGCAAAACACAAAGTACGTTTTACATGGATATATTCCTGTCTTGTCCTTTGTTTTAAGTCATGTTTTCCTTGTTGTGGCCTTATGGGCAGCTTAGTGACTGACGTCGTGACTTTTGACTTGTCCGTGACAATGACTGCTCAGTTTGAGTTTTCCGAGACATACGTACAGCACGGAGTTTCACACCTAGCCCGACAAGCGTAACTCTTCGCTTCCTGATTTGCATAGTATATTCGTGTTGAATATTTCTCCGGACGCAAAGGGTCCGTATAAAACACCCAAGGCTGTTCTTAGTCGGGAATGTGGGCTCATTATGTGTCAGCTTGACAACAGTATGTCTATTTAGTGTGGTTTATGCGTTGCCCAGGAAGTGCCAGAATGGAAAAAATTCTGTACAGCATTCATACTTTCCCCTAGACAAGTTTATATTTCCTATGTGAGCTCTTGAGGGATAGACTTCGTATCCGCGAGGACCCCTTCTTAGCAGTCATTTACAACCAAGGCTTAGCCTTGAACAAAGACTTCGAGAATAACAGAATCGTAAAACTTTAGTTTAAAAAATACGAGTGAACGTCAGTGAACGTCATCCCACGAAACCAGGCCTACTCGACTGAAAGAATTCCCTGTTTCGCTCGCTTGTTTTACGGTCGTCTGGTAAAAGGACCTAAGCGCCTAGGAAATCCATGCTGCTTGGACCCTTTTTCCAGGTGGCCTTAGCGCTCACTCTCTCAGTTCAGTCACCCCCAGCATGTATCTCGCCGCTTTTTTATTTCTCCTCCTACACGTCACCTGCCTTACCTCCCAATTCCAGTTGTCTATTTGTCAGCGCTGCTCTGGGCACGACAGGACAAGGGTTTGGAGGTGGAACGCTACTTCCAGCAGACGACATTCGAGCTGGAAGCATTCAAATGTCCGTTGCCCGTACAGAGTGGGGTGGTTAAGAGGTGGTGATTGCGTTCAATTGTCCAGCGGTCGCAAGCTGTATCGCATGTCATCTTAAGTAGAGACCACCCTGATGCTCCCTGCTGTACTAAGTGGCACCCGTGTCTCTAGACCCTTCTCCGGGCGCAGGACGTGACCATCCCAATAGCAATGAATCATACACACGTGAAGTGTTCACCAGCACCCTGGGGACCCGGGGCCCTGGGCCTGCCCCTCACTTAGGCAAAGTGTTATGGAGGACGTTGAGAAAGAATGAGATGCTGACACGACTGTGCTACCCAAGAAATGGCACTCTGGCTTTCGTTTTCCTCACCTAGGCAAAGTATATTGCGGAAGACAGCGACAAAGAATAAGATGCTGACACGACTGTGCTACCCAAGAAATGGTACTCGGGCTGCGTTTCCCGCTCCTAGGCAAAGTATATTGTGGAAGACTGCGACAAAGAGCAAGATGCCGACGCGACTACTGTGCCCAAGAAATGGTACCCTGGCTGGCCTGACTCTCAGTTAGGCAAAGTGTTATGGCGGACGCTGACAATGAATGAATAAGATGCTGACACGACTACGCTACCCGAGAAATGGCACTTTAGCTGGTTCTAAAATACAACGCGTTTTCTGCCGTCAACCCCACACACCCTAATTAGGTAAGGGTGTGGAGAACGATGGCAAGGACTGCGCCTTCTTAGAAAACGGTTTCAGTCTGGTAGCTAGAAGACACAGATGAAGACGTTTTCACTGGCACCTTAATTAGGTAAGGCCGTACCAGCGTGCAAGGAGTAATAGTGAGCTGCCTGAGAAATGATAGTTCTGGTAAAAACAAACAACAACAACAACAACAAAACTGATGCAGACACGATTGGACTACATGAAAATGTTAACCCTTGGCAGAGATTCGAAGGGAACTCCCGGAAGAAAACCCCCAAACCGGGTGTTTGGTAGCTGTGAAAGATACAGACCGTATACTACCGTATATTATGATAAACACACAGGCCATGAGACAAAGTCGTGCAGAGGACAAAAACAGTTAAACTGCCTTTCGGCGCTGCACGGCAGCAGGCAAGGAAATGACCTCACGGAAATGTTTTGGTTTGACCCCCCATTTCCGCATGTCTATTTTGTACTCGTTAATAATATTTAATAATTTCTTTGCCAGCTTTTGCACTTGTTCTCGTGCCCATAACCATTCTTTTGGAAAATGTGTCCTGCTTGTTGAGTCAACTAGAAAAAGGAGCAGTTCCCACATATCCTAGTGCAGCGATGTCATCCTGGTATGGTGGTGCCCATCGACACAGTTACATTATGGAGGATTTTTTTTCTTCTTCCCAAAACCGGAAGTGGCTACATTCACGTGGTGTCTGCTATGCAAATTAGTCAGGATCACTGAGACAACTCTCGTCTGTCTGTCAGTGTAGCTACCGGTATGTCGGCGCGGTAAAGGCGTGGGTCCCATCTCCATAATTCTGAAATGCTTACATCCCGGGACGTGTTTGTCAAACGCTGCACCCCGGGGTTAAGAAGATACACAACTGACTGGTCTGAAGCAGCTCCATTGACCTTCCTGCATTCCTGTGGCAGCTTCTCCTTTCGGGGGCCTGAAAGCCGCGCAGGGTGTCCGACTGTAAGCACTGCTATCGTATCTCTTGTCTCACGCGGTCCCCCCTGTCAGAAGATCATTTCATTTGAATATGAAAAACCAGACAAACCTGCTCGGGGCTTTCTTAGGACCGCGTGTACAGATCTGTCAACCGACGCAAACTGATAGTATGTCATCTACTCCTACCGCTTTCAACAACACCTCTCTCTCTCTCTCTCTCTCTCTCTCTCTCTCTCTGACTTTTGTCTCAACCCGAAAGTGAAGTGCACTTTCTCTGGGTATCTGTTGCCCTCTTAGTTGAAACCGTAGCTTTAAATTATGTACGCCACGATGGCTTTCTCACTAGGAACCGGGACCCCCTACTTCGTATCAAACCTCGTTTTTGCGAGGGTCCGTATTGGCTGATCCAACCTCCAGCATGAATTAACCAACGGGTAGCGGGCAAGAATACGGCCGGGTAGTAAAAAGAAAGGTAGAAAGAAAGAAAGAAAGAAAGAAAAAAAAAAAGAATTGCGTGGAGGGTGCACGCAACTGGAGAAGTTTCTCTGTGGTCTGTGACAACGGGTCTCGGGGTGAGAGGGAGTGGCCGCCAGGTTTACGAGGCTTCAAGGTCACAGTGGATAATAACCTGGTGCCAGTTGTGGCAGGTCTACGTAAATTGATTGTCCTTCCGCTCCAGAGTCGACCTGCTGTTTGGGTCCGCCGCAAAACTCTCTTACTTTTCATTGTTTTCCTTAGTTGTGTTGGAGGTGTAGGCAACGACAAATTAGAAAATTGACCCTAGATGTTAGAACTTCCCCTGATGTCAAAGAAAGAGTCATTATCACCCTTCTCTCTCTCTCTCTCTCTCTCTGCCTAGGTCTGTATCCGTCTGTGTCTGCCTGCCTGTCTTTCTGTGGAAGAGCTCGGTGATGAAAACACACTGTAGCTTAAGAAATGTAAGGTCTTTCGATGCATTGTGGCTGTGTCTCTATCTCCCCCTCTCTCCGTCTCATTCTGTCTCCGTCTCCGGCTCCAGTTTGAAGAGGTGTTGAAACTGCATTGTACATGTAGTAAGAAATGTAAGGCCGGTCACACTTCAGCTAATCTGTTTTCCTCCGTTACGTTTATGGGCTCCGATGTGTCTCAGTTTCGTGGTTGCGGGAACACTGAGTTTCTGTTCCAAAGTTATGAGACCGTTCAAAGTTTAGGAGCTCGATGAATGGTGTATGGGTTGGTTTAAAAAAACTCACCGCATGACAGAAGAAACGGTTGTTTTGTAGAGTGTTTGACATTAGCACCCCGGAGCCCTGACATGCCCTTTCTCACGCATAACACTGCAAAGTCATGCATACGAATGCATTGCGGTTTAGCCGAGGCGTTGGGCGGTTGGACGCCGCAGTTACTTCAGCCTTGTGAAGAGATTTGTGGCGATATTTTAAGGATTAGCAGACTGGCTAAGCCAGCAACAGTGATTTCCCGAAAAGAAAACGAGTTGACAAGCAGCGAGACAAACAAACAAACATGTCTGGCGACCTTTCTGCCTCGGGCACAATGGCGACTCACAAGTTACCGCACCAAGCGTCCATAGGACTTCTGGGGAAGAAAAAGAAGAAGAAGAAGAAGAAAAAAAAAAAACAAAAAACCAAAAAAACAAAAAAAAACAAAAAAAAAACCAAACAGCAACACAAAAACCCGCGTGCGTCACCGCAGTCTTTTGTAAGCTGCTGAAGGGCATGTTCCTCAAAACTCCGAGGAAGCTTTTCTCAGTGCGGTTTGCTAACTGCGCTGTCACCTTCAGTCTTTCTCGAGCTGATAAGGAAGACATGTCCCTCAAAACTCCGAATCAAATCTCTTTGCGTTTTGCTAACTACGCTGTCGCTTTCAGTCTTTTGCGAGCTGCTGAGCACTAGGAAGACAAAATCATCCTCTAAACTCCCAAATATCTTCTCTCTATCCGTTTTGCTGACTGCTCTCTTACTTCCGAGCCGATGAGGAAGACAGGTCCCCCCAAAAAAACTCCCGAGAATCTTCTCTCTGTGCGGATTGTTGACTGCGCTGTCGCTTTGCCCTTCGTGATGGGCGCTCAGGAACGAAGAACCAGCCCGTGCAGTAGCTTTGAGGCGGGCAGTTGACGCATGTCTGCACAAACAGCCGGGGTGTGACCTGAAGCGTGGGGGTTGAGGCTGTGCTAAAGTGATTACTCCACACCTTGTCAGCTCCGGCGCGGTCAGTGTGACAGCTCGCAGGTTCTGAGATGGTTGCTGATAGCCTCTGCCTTTGTTCCTTTGTACGGGGAGACACTTTGAGGGACGTCGCCTGCTTTTCGGACGTCCACCCTTTGTGCTTTGCTGGCTGGACAGCTCTCTCGTGCCGCCACTCATCCGTGACGAGCACGTCCGTGACGTCAGCAGGGCAGGCTTGCTGGTTGAGCAGTCTCAACAGCCAGTGGGAAGTCTGTTGATTGTGTTGATGCGGGATTGGCAGAGAGCTGATTTTGGAATTTGAAAATTTTGGAAATATCGAAATTTGAATATGGTAGTCGGTACGTAGTTGAGCCGAATAAGAGAGAGAGAGAGAGAGAGAGAGAGAGAGAGAGAGAGAGAGAGACTGGCTGGCACATCACATAAGTCCCGGGCATGACAACATGCTGTGGTAGAGTATGCAGGACTGTGTAGCAGCCCCTAAAATGATAACTCAGCAGCGCGTGTCAGTCCTGATTAACCACGACGGTCCCCGCGAGGCACTGGACCGTGTCGGCCTCTCTCCGCGCTTAGTGCCGGCCTCAGCATTCAGCAAATACCTACGTTACGTCAGGCGTGACAATACCGGCCACGCCTTGCTGCTTCTGTCTTACAACTCACGATACAAACACCGCGACGTCACACATCGCCTGGTACAAGCACCGATGCAGAGGATAATTAGTATTACGGTGAAGGATTTATACTAATGTGGAAAACCTCTCTCCCCCATTGTTGTACCCCTAGCTCTTGAAAGCCCGTGTATTGTTGTGTGGGTTTAGAAACCTAACCGCGGTGTCAACAGTCCTTAGAATATCTAATGTGCCGTATTATTGTCAAGAACCGACAAGCTGATGAAGCACCCCTGTAGTAGACACGATACTGCCGTAGTTCTACTTTCATTTGGTCAACAAGGTATAAGCGCCATGAATTTAGTAATCACTTCGTCACTTTTACCATTTGGCGGTAGAGTTGCATCAGATCGTCTGCGTACTGACAGCACTCTTCATTAGCCCTGGTATTGAGAAATCAACTGAACTAGGCAGACGTCGGTTTAAAGATCGAACCCGAACACCGTGAATTTGACCTTCTGCGCTGTGTGCTATGTAGTACGCAAGTTCTTGCCGGCGAAAGCGCATTCTCAGATCCAAGTGCAAAAACGCCCATCCCGTGTGTCCCTGGCAAGGTGACTTCACTGTGTGTGACCACTAAAAGAGGGACATGAAGTTGTAGGGGGGCGCCAGGAGGAGGCGTGTGTCTTGGTGACGGCTCTTCCGTCTGACTGCATCCACCTTGGCTTGTGATGACCACCCTGTCTGTCTGTCTGTCTGTCTGTCTGCCTCTCTCTATCTCTCTCTCTCTCTGGTTCGTGAAGGCTTCTCGTCGTGGGAAGTGTTACTTGCAAACCTGCTGATGATCATCGAAGCGTTGACCTCGCCTGGTTTCCGACTCAAGTGCAGGGAGGTCTTATGGGTGGTCATGCGCAGGCGCAGTCTGCCGGAGACCGACGTGACCTCGACTGATGCTGCGGAACAAGAGTCCTTGGGGCGATAGACCGATTTAGCCTGAAGTTTTTTTTTAAAGCTTTTCTCTTCATCTTGTTGGGCAAACGCAGACGCAAGAATTCAGTATCGAGTCCAAACGAAAAGTACTCAAACTTTCCCCTGACGTACGGGCTCCGTGGTGTCAATACAAATACCAACAGTAAGCTCTTATCCGCCTCTGGGTCCTTATGCAAAGAGGAAGCAATTTCCTCCCTTCGGACTGTTGAATCCTTCCTTTATCCGCCTGCGCGGCATGATAGCAATTTTTTCACTTTTTTTGAAGTTGGCGGATAAAACGTATGCTAATTTACCTGTACGACCGTCCGAGAGAACCCGCCAGGCAGGCTCTGTACTTACAAAGAACGCCATTGCTTTCAATTTCTGTGGCAGAAAGGAGAGAGTATTTGCCTGAATAGATTTTTGGAACATTTTAAAGAAGGAAAGGTGAGCGACAGGGAGTCAAGGCACGCATGCCTGTCAATGGAGACGATGAAAAGAAATAACTGCTGTCTGGCGATGGTATTCGATAGTTGATTCGTGGACTCTCTCTCTCTCTCTCTCTCTCTCTCTCTCTCGCAGATCTGACAAAACACATGTTCATGTAGGCTTTCTGATTTTGAAGTCAAAAAGAAGGGCCGGGACTGAAATTCTGCGAATTTGTCGCTTCTTACTTAGAATAAACAAACGATTTATGAAAGGCAGCCCTCTCTCTTTTAACAACAACAACAACAACAACAACAATACCCAAACATTAAGCTTTTTAAATGGCCGGGACGCCAGGAGCGGGGTTGAGGATTTTGTTTAAAGTCTAAAGAGGTTTAAAGCGCTCCGCCGTTCTCACAGCTTCACGTGGACACTGCGCACCCCCGGCGTACAATAAAAAGTATATGGCTCTATTCAGCTTCCGTTTAGGGCCATAACCACCGTTAATTCCTTATAACTCGGCCAAGCAAAAGAGAGGCGTGCTTCGCGCCCGTAAAGCACAAACCACTGACAGTGGTAAATCCGGCGACAGGGTTAACGTTCTTGGGCGCGGGCCTCTCCAGTAAATGAGACATAAAAAAACAAACGAGGCTGCATAATTTGACTTTATGCGAGCACAATAAACAAAGCCTTTGAAAGTCCGTTTATGATAAAGCTTTGCTCGGCGCCCGTTTACTGAAGAAGGTGGTAAAGGGGGTGCAGAGGGGTGAAAGGTCGCAGGGTTCTGCAGTAAACAAGCGGGCTAAATCGAGATTGACCCCCCCCCAAAAAAACAACAACAACAACAGCCAAAAAAACCCCAAACACCCCCCCCCCCAAAAAAAAACAAAAAAAACAAAAAACAAACAAAACAAAACAAAAACCAACAACAACAAAACAAACAACAACAAAAAACCAAAACCAAAACAAACAAACAAAACAAACAAACAACAACAAAAAAACCCAAAAAAATAAAAACCACAACCACCCCCCCCCTAAAAAACACACAAAAAACAACAAAACAAACAAACAAAACAAACAAAAAACAAAACAACAACCACAACCCCCCCCCCAAAAAAAAAAAACAAAAAAAACCCACAACGAACACCCCCCCCAAAAAAAAACAAAAACAAAACAAAACAAACAACAACAACAAAAAAACCCAAAACACAACAACAGCAACAATAAAACACCCCCCCCCCCCCGAAAAAAACCAAAACAACAACAAAAAACAAAAGACACCCCAAAAAACAAAACAAAGAAACAAACAAATACAGAAGAACAAACAACAACAAACAACAACAACAACAACAAATCACCACCAGCAAAAACACATGGTGACGACCTTGACATTGGTGACAGGAACCAGAAACATCACATCGGTCATCCGACTTTTTTGTTTTCACCCCGCCTTTTGTATCATATCTTTGCCCTGATTTGAAAAAGGCCCAAGCACGTTGGATTTGATACGCGCTTAAGCCTTTGCCCAGATGACAGTAGAACTGTGTGTTTGTTTTTTAATCACCTCTATTGTCTTTTTCAACCTTCATCGATATGTTGTTTTATCTGTGTGCAGGTGAATGGTTCAGCCAACCTGGGGAATATTACGGAATACAGCAAGAATATTTCGGGCGGCGTATCGTTGGAGCGCTTGTACTACTTGAATTCGAGATGCAGTGACAAAAACGTCCAGATGAGGTTGTTAGGCAAACCGAAAAAGGCATTGAACGCCCGCGGGCGGCGGCACGGCGAAGATGGTAAGCACATAACCAATAGCCAGCTTTCCAGTTTTGAGCGACAGCCAATCGGAAGACAGCAGCTGTCATGGGGCCGTGTTCTGATTGGCTGTTATCGTTCCACTCGCTCCCTGTTTGTTTCATGGTTTGCTGTCGCCCCTGATGTTGTCAGTAACGTAACCAGTGACCAGCTTTCCAATATCAGCCAGTATTAAGCGACAGCCAATCGGAGGATAGCAGCTGACATGGAGCCGTGTTCTGATTGGCTGTTATCGCTCCACTCGTTCATTATTGTTTTTTTTCCTCCCCCCCCCCCTCCACCCCCTGTTTGCTGTCATTCCTGATGTTGTCAGTAACGTAACCAGTGACCAGTTTTCCAGTATTGGTCAGTATTAAGTAGCAGTCAGTCGGAGGATGGCAGCTTTCATGTAGCTGTGTTTCTGACTGCCACTTTTCCAGATGACCGATTCGAATCTGTACGCCAGTTCAGCTGCACACACAATTAACTTTCTCTCTGCCAACCATAGTGACCCTCTCTCTCCCCCACACAGTCGCATGCATAGTTGTCGGGCCGTGTGAGTGTGACCTACAAAAACACCTGTTTGCAAGAAAACAAGCGCACGGTAGAATGTTGTGAGGATGGAACACACCCATCACTTTGCAGCACAGCTAACGAGTTTATGAGTATGGATAATTCCTCTCTTTGTTTCCAGGAATAGTTTATGGTAGAACATGGGCTGGAGAGACAGATATAGACAGTGACATACCAACATTTTCCCCCAAATACCTGTCTGCTGTGTAGGTGGAAAATGTATATAACATACGCGGTCCTCACTCTCTCTCTCTCTCTCTGTCTGTCTCTGTCCCTGTGACAGACAAACCGCCACCTGAAACTCAACAGGTTCAAAAGGAAAATAATTGATATTCTTTATTAATTCCTTTTTTTTCAAAGGAAGTAAAACCCATTTTCGGAGCAAAACATTTTCTGGTCTATGAAGTAGTGTAACAAAACCAACTATTATTAAGGCTGATCTTGTTCATCTCACTGTGCGCATGAAAATAGCACAAGTCTTCAAAACTAACGCCACCCATTTACTCTAAAGGAACCCAGGAACGACCCTCACAGTTTAACACGTTTCAAATGATAAAGAGTATTCCTGTTATCTCTCTCTCTCACTCTCTCTCTAGGCGTTAATCCGAAGCTGCCGGTTACGGTAATTTTGTTGAAAGACGCGGAATCAGTCCCCTCATGCTTTCATCCTCAACAACGTGATAAAACTGCAATCCGGACTTGACCACAGAATGGCAGCAGGCAATGAAACAGCGATACGGAACTCTCTGTAGTGAGAATGTGCTCAGGTAATTGAGCATTTTATCGTCCCGCTCACAAACTGCCCGACTCAGTGTGGTGGTCGCTGGAAAGCCGACTAGGGAATGGAGAACATTCCACCACGAAGGTGTAAACGTTGGGGACGTTGTAACAATGGCAAAATGAAGGAGCAAACGAGAGGCTTAATCATCGTCACACTTGAACGAACGCGGTCGGTGGATTCTGCGGCTTTCTGCCAGCTCCTCTCCTCATCTAGTGTGAAAAAAGAAACAAATGCCACCGTTGAACTACCGTGGCGAGTACACGGTGCGCGATAGTCCTTTACGCTGTGGTTTTTGTAAGAGTAACCCCCCTCGATCAACTCTCCATCAAGTGAAACGATAAGTGGCCGTGAATGAAACGGCGACTTTTGTGGACGGAATCGCGTACAACATTCCAGTGTTCGGATCAGAATATTAGGCAGTGCAGGGTTTTACTTTCAAGCTTCTTTTTGTACGAGCTTTAGACAGTTCTAAAGCATTCAGTATACGCGACACTGACTAAATTGTCCGAACTGCCGGGCAGCGGATTCTCTACAGTGAAATGTATGGAAAGGCCCAAGTGCTTATCAATTTATTGGCGCTTGGACCCCATCACCAAATGACGATAAGCCTGTTTGGTTAGGTCCAAAGTTTTTGTCATGCACAAAGTGAGCCAGGTCGGTCGGACTGAACAACATGTGAGCAGATTTTGACTGTCAATCACGTGACATGAGCAGTGCAAGTGCGTGGGCAACAAACACTTTTTCTCGGTCAAACTTTTTATCCCCCTGTTAGCAATCGTCTATGTGACCTAAATTAATGTCGTTTCAGAAGTTTTTTTCAATAAAAATAACAAATTACAGTAGCTACAGAATGGATACACGACCGCATAACTTTTCAGTGTTTTCAGTATGTCGCATGTTAGAAGTGCATGTAGATGCACATAATGTGAACAAAGCCCTTCCGAACGGGAAAAAAATTATTTACCGTAAGGTCAGTTGAATACAAAGCGAAAGTGAGCTTATAAAGCAGTTAAAAAATCGAACGGAAACACACTTCCGCCGAGCAAAACAGAGAGTTCAGTTCTGCAGGCTAAAAACGGCGGCCTTCAGCGAGTGAGTGGAGCGACTGTACATGATTATCGGCCCTGATACGGACGGCGATCAGAAGACCATTTGACTTGGAACCTTACCCCCTGCCTCGAACCTGCACCTCTCGCTCCTTCAAACTCTGTCCCTGCTCAGAGATCACAGGGGTTAGGCAACGCGGCTTATTAATCACCTTACCATGTTGGCGGTCGGAGGTGTGAGGGGAAATTTAAAAACAATTCAGCTGCGACTTTCTGCTGGGGCGTGTAATGTTTGGTTCTTGGGCGTTTGGCGCAACAGATACGACTTTGAAAACACTCGCTGTCGAATTAAAGTGCAGTTTTAATGTTTCCCCCGATGGTGTATGCGTCTAAATGGGCCTTCAATTAGCCTGTATTTGTGAGGTTTGGTGTGTTTCTTTCCACTGAAGTCCAGAGTTTTATAGCTTGTTTCTTTCTGTCTGGGGACCGGAGGTTAAAGCTGTGTGAACGACAAAACAAAACTAGTAATAGCATTCGCTGTTGCGCCCACAGAGATATGAAATTTTGTTTGCGCCCAGTTATGATGACTTGATATTACTTCCAGATATTTTCGTTTCGAAACGGGTCGAGGTTGCGTCCCGATATTTGGCGCCTTGTTCACCTTAGTCTCTTTAGAAGCAGGGCACAGACAAGGTGCAGAAAATCAATCCCGATGTGGGAGAAGTGCCGAAGTGTTTGTGACACCCATGGCACTCAGGCGGTGGGTTTTTTTTTTCAAGTTAAACTTTGAAGTGTGTTCAGAAACGAGTGAATCAAGCTCGGAACAGATGTGGAGCAGTGCAGTCCACTCGGGAATCCAATGTCCACATTTGTTTTACGCGGCGGCACCTGTACCTAATTCGGAGTTGATACGGCTTGCCCCGTGAAGTGGATGAGCCAGCGTGGAGTGGGAAGTGACTAAGTAAGTCCCCTCGCCGTGTCATCCAGTGTCCTGCTCAGGGCAAGCGTGAAATCGGTCCAGTGAGTGTCCCTTCTTTCCCCTCCTACCCTCGTTGACCGTCACCCCCCACCACAACCACCCCCTCGAGGACCCATACCAGAGGCGTCCCCAGCCTGAAGACGTAATCACAGCCTCTCAAGACTGCTTACATCGCGAGCGCGGCGTTGGAAAATGGTACCGCTGGTCCTGCAGTTGTGTGTACCTACCGGGCCCTCAGCTTTGTGTCCTCGTTGCGGACCAAATCTAAGTGGACACGCGTAATTGAAGCCCGGCCCTCGTAATGGCACTGCGGACGCCGTGTGAATTCGACCTGCCCGCTGTCCTGTGATTTGGATCTCGTAAACACAGGCCTGGGTGTTGACACTAAAAATACAACTCAAGCAGCCGAATATATAAACAAGCCGGGCTGGACTCGGGGCCCGTCATCGTGGAATTCGGACGACCGTCATCCGCCGCCGGGCGGAGGACAGGAAGGACGTCATGTTGAAAGAAGCCCGGATGTCAGTAACTCACGTGGAAGCAGTAACTCTCGCAAGCTGGTTCGGGGCGATGCCTGTTCTCTCTGAGACACGGTCGAAATAAGTAACTCTTTAAAAAAGTTATTCAGTAATTACAAAAAGTTCAGCTGAACAAGCACTTCTGTCTGCTTCGGAGTACCTTCCTCGTAGTTATGTCACCCTGTGACATTTTGTCATATCTATCGTCATCCTAAAAAGGAGCTTAAGCGTCTGTCAGATCCATGGTACTTAGACCCTTTTCCCATGTGACCAAATATTTCAAATTGGAAGCTGGTTTACAAGATACAAGGTATTGTCCTTATAGGATAAACATGTGCCCTACGGCCTGCTTACAAAATACATATAGCAGTTCAGCATTTTGTTGTTGTTGACGCATTGAGACAAAGCCTCAAACTCTGACCATCAGGCTGGGGATACTGGGACGATTTGTCGGTTCCTCGGTGGATTTAAGTCCAACCCAAGGACACGTTACATTGTTGCTTACTGTGGCTGCAGGTTCTGTCTCGATCATGGAAAATGTCACCGGCGCATGCCACGGCCTTTCTGTCTTTCGGGTGAGGGAGGCAGGGCTGTGGGGGGGGGGGGGGGTTGCGTTTTGCAGGTAGACTGCTGGCCTTATGAATGGTGGTGTAGTTGTGGGAGTAATCCCGCAAACCAAAACGAGTCCCGTGTCAGGCATGGCCGGGTCAGGGTGAGAAATGGAGGAGCCTGTCTCGGCCTACCGCCTGCACGCTAAGCCCCTCTCACCCGTTGGAGCAGGAAAACACACACGACAGGCCTAAGCCTCGGCACATGCCCCCCCATCACTGTTACGGAGGTTACCTGAGGGACCCCCACCGTCCGCGCGTGAGTGAAATCTGGACACACGACATCACATGGTCGTTCTCCGACCTGGAGAGTCGTGCGGTTGTCTGTCACGCACTCTGCGGTTTCCGAGGAGACAGTCTCTTTAGATTCCGCCTTTGGATTTCGTTAACCCGCCACATTCGTTTTGGTTTGCGGGATTACTCCTACGCATGTGACCAGAGACAATGTGCTACCAGTAGAATTCTGCAGCGGAGAACCAGGTCAGCAGATTAACTGACAAGCATTCTTGTCCGAAAACACAACAAGGCCGCAGAGTGCATAGTCCTGCCGCAGGCAGCTGGGAAGGAGAACACTGCGTGAACAGGGCGGCTACGACATCATGCCGCGTCTTCAGTGACCCCGACGTCCTGGATGTGACGATAATCCACGTCCGTGTCTTCTCTGCCCGCCACCAGGAAACGGGAACACCTAAAAGCGTACGAGGAAAGCCTTGAGTTTCAAAGTCAGAAGCATCCTTCTAGCTACCACCTGAAGCTATTGCCTAAAACCGTTCTCCCTGAACGCTTTCCAGTGTTGAGTGTCGCCTGCGCTGCGTAGATTGGCGAAAATTGCTGTAGGCGTTACACTACACACCTACAAGTTTAATTAGCTCGTGCTTCGTGTATGAAGGAATTTGGAACATCAGGGTGGACAAGAAACACAGCAGCTGCACCACAAGTCCTACAACATGTGTCTCATGTTTGACGACAAGGCATTTCTGGGCGTGCTGTGTTGTGCTCTGTTGCGGCGGTCATGAAAATGTTCTGTTTTCTGGTCACACACACTGTCTGTCTGGTAGATCTGCTCACCCATTCTGTCGTCCTGCAGGTGTTAAGAATAATGTCATACATCTTACCTTACATACTGTTTAATACGCCAAAATCCCCGGCACCATCATCTTACCAGTTCAGCCACGGTGGTTCCGATCTACATCAGAAGTATCCAGACCCTGGCCACGTCTCTGTTTTCCTGGTCCGTAACAAAGAACTTGAGGTTCCCTGGTAATCCGTCCAGCGTAATTTTTCATGTTCCCTGTCCATGTCCTGCCATCCATCTAGATTTTCTCGGACACCTCTTGCGTTCAGTTGCATGAATATGGTCGTAGAAACTACATGTCTGAATAGTGATGGCACAGTTGGTTAGATTCTTTCGGTTTAGTGTTAGAATCACATGAATAGAGCCTTTTTGGTCAAAAGGTTAGATGAAGTAGGAGGTTAGAGCCTTCTAGATAGAGGTTAGAGCATTCTGGTTACAGATTATAACCTTCTGGTTTGAGGTTATTATTGAAGTCTTCAAAGTTTTCTCCCTGAAACCTACGTATTCTGAATTTTACAGTCCCGGTTCCTGTATGCAGACCTAACTATTTTTGTTTGATTCCTGTCTTCGAGCATAATTTGTTCAGTTTCCTCTCTGTCTCTATTAGTATTAGTGAAAAAAAAAATACACACGCATTTCGTTTTCCTTCCCTCTGCCTGCAAAACTACTGGACTCTCTGTGTGTGACCACTTACAGCCTTCATACTCATAACGTGGTGACACGTGTTTGTACGTGATGCACTCCTCTTGAACGCACGTTCTTCTGCCGTTAAAAAACAAACTATCGTTTGCTGGGTAGCTCCATACTGCTGAAATAGTTTCAATGTTTGATTCTGGATGAGTGCCTTAACGCTCACACGACGACACCAGTCGGCAGGGACACTTGAAATAGTTGTTCCGAGCTGGCCAGCGCGGCCCAAGACCTCTGTGCAAATCTGCTTGGCCAGGGGAACCGTGTCGCTCATACTTATCATGTCAGTGTTGACACGAGCAAGTAATTGCGCCTGGTTAAGTAATGCACCAAGCAAGGAAAGGTCCGGGGACAAGAGGACTGAGGGGGGGGGGGGGGGGGAGAGAGAGAGAGAGAGAGAGAGAATATCCTAAAATGTTCTGAATGCGGTCAAGAAGCGCCAGCTCCTGTCGTTGGAACAATGTGTTCTCTCTGAACGATTTATATACGACACTGACGGACAGGCTGTGCTGTCTGTACTCAGCAAATACTGGCCTCAGTGGGGGTGACGGCACGACGATATAGGTACGACCTGGCGACTATCACTGGGCGATCCCCCCCCCCCAACCCCCACCTGGGTAGTGCCGTCTTTAACTTAAAGGCACCAGATTCGAGCTGACAGGCGGGGATGGGGAAGTGGGGGGGGGGGGGGTACGATATTCTAAGCTTTCGCTGTTGCCTCCATTCGGACGTTGTATGGAAAGTCGGAATAGCGAAGCTGGTACAGCGTCGAACTGTCAGTGCTAGAGTCGTGAGTTCGAATCCCGACTGGAAACCAGAAAATTGTGCTGACTTTTGTTGTTGTTGTTGTTGCCCCGTCTGTGACATCACCTTTACTTGGTAGAAAAAGACGTTAAACCTTGAACAACCGGCCAGCTGGACGTGGAGATGTTGTTCACGTAAGTGTGGCCTCTAATATTGAAGAAATCAGGCAGCCAGGGCAACGCACCAACATTCCTGGTCAACGAGCTTTCTATACTGAGGCTATTTATAGGACAAACGCACCTGCCTACACGTTATTAGACCCGCCCTGGCCGACCTTGACCTGATATCTAATGTTATGATTTGATTCATCTAACCAGTTATAAGAGTGCACATTGTACACATTCGGCGAATACGGGAGCCGGGGTGGCCGAATGGTAGAGCGTTGGACTCAAATGCTTGGGTCGTGAGTTCGTATCCCGGCTGGGGCCAAATATTTGTGCTGGCTTTTTCATCGTTGCCCCGTCTTTGATATCACCCGTATGTGTGGTGGAAAAGGACGTTAAACCCCCAAACACCCACCCACCCACCCATTCGGCGAATACTTTTTGTTGGGGGGGGGGAGGGGGGGGAAGGGAACACTTTTGTTGCATGCCACACTGACACGCGCCCCGAGCCTTTAAATACGTCACACGATCCTAGTGGCTTTTTAAGCCGCACAAGCTACACACGCTACACACAGCCAGTTAATGGGCAGCTTTTAAAGGACCGTGTGGGTTTCAAGCACCAGGACGAGAGTCAAACAGATTTACATTTTTTTTTACCTATCACTTTGGCCGACTGGGAGATAACGAGCGTAGAAAAATCTATCGTCGCTTCCTGGTAGGCAGAGTATAGCGTAGTATAGCGTAGCGTATAGTTTAGTCAAACGTTTGGCTATTGAAAGTATTTGGCGTTTACGGTTTTTTTTGTCACTGGTGTGTGTGTGTGTGTGTGTGTGTGTGTGTGTGTGTGTGTGTGTGTGTGTGTGTGTGTGTGCGTGCGTGCGTGCGTGCGTGTTTTCTCTTGCCTGTGTCTGGCCTGAATCGACGCATCAGACACTGACACAAGCTGAAGTACTAGTAGCGACAAAATGATATACAAGGCTCATAAAATTCGGCACCAAGTGTCTGGGGGGCTCACTTACACACATTGCTTCCTGAAACATTCCGAAAACAAACGTTTTACGTCGTCTGAATGACCCGCCCGTCGTGTCACATATCGCGACACAGAAAGTTTTGCGAGGACGCATCGGCAGTGCTGACGTCCGTTTCAGACATAACTATACTCTAACAACCTTATCCTTTTAGCTCGGAATTTTACGAGAAACAAGGTCCAGATTTCAGAAAAGAATCGAAAAACCTTACCACTGCAAAGACAGTGACGAGGTTGGTTAGTTGGTTTTAGCGTAAGATTCCACAAGATTTGATTGGAGACGGTGCCCTAACTGGCAGGATGGAGGGGGGGGGGAGGAGGGGCAACTACCCTACCTGAACGATTCAGCTGAACACTATTCAATCCAGTCAGACTCCCTGGTCGGCCTCATTTTATGTATCCTTGACTGTGATGTGGGTAAGTTACACAACGAGATCCAGTTCACACAGGCGGAGGAAACGGGTAACGCCTTGGAGTAAGCACTTTTTTTTTTATAACTCCCTCCTCGGGTTGGGTCGAACCCAGACACCTTCACACGGAATGCGAGAGTAGTGGATCAGCCCACGACGGCCCCTCTACGAAGAGTGAGGAGTACCACTCAGTTCTTTTATGCAGATGGCCACCCCCGTGCAGACGTTCAGTCAGTGTTGAGATCCGTATCTGTCAGGTCGGGTAAGCGACTGCCGACGTATCTGTCGGACTCTAACAAGACACATGAAACACGTCAACAACTTATACTGCTTTATGATTCAGCCGTTTGTTGGGACCACCAACCCCCTGGCGGAAGAGGTGGCTGTCTAACAAGCATGTAAAGAATGATACATTGGCCACTGTTTTGAACGCGCGCAAGGAAGCCCAAAATGTGCTTGATTGTACCAAGACAGAGGAGGACGCTGATGGGATGTGTTGTATTTGTGTACACTTTGCGAGAAACAACCAACCGACCAACCAAACAAACGCACGTTATGGAGAGCTTGGCAAACAGAAAAATCAGTTCCACAATGTTGAGGTTATAGCAGAAATAGTTTCACTGAATTGCATTTCCAGTATTTCCTTGGGTGGCTCAACCACTTCGGACTCGAGCTTAAAAGGGTTTGAACTCTGCCAAAGCCAAACATTGTACAGACTTTTTTTCCCCCAGCGGCACCGTCTTTACAATCACCCTCGCGGTGGACAAAAGACGTTAAACCTCAAAACACCCACACACCCCATCCACACACCCATCCAGTAATTCGCCATCCAGTACTTCGCCATCGAGTATTTCGGTAATGAGGTCAACAACGTCTTTATACGTTGCCAGTTATGCAAATGAACATCATCGGAAGACAAAGCGCTGTTGAGACACGTTGAGGGGGTTCCACAAAAGATGCTTTTCACGTGGCTTGAAAGACCACGGTCTCCAATGTCCTCGGTTGTCAGGGCGGAGAGGGGAGGGGGGGGGGGGGTCGACGGTTTAACATTGCACACCGTTGCATGGGGCTGTGGGTCACGACACGACCGACAAGCCGATGAGTCAATGAATGTCAGGGAACACTGGCGTCCCAGAATGCGGCTGCATGACGTTTTGGCGTCTAATGGCGTCACTGCCACGTCGACAGGGCAGACAGAGAAATGTCGTAACTCAGTCCTTCCACACACACAGACATGCACAGTTTTTGTCTGTCTTTGACACCTTTCCTAACCGTGTTAGCCCCGCGCCTCTCTCTCTCTCTCGATGTCTTTCTCTCTGCCAGTGTTCTCTGTGCTGTCTTTAGTGTCCCGTCCATGCCCTAGTGACAGATGCAAAGAATAAGCATACTGAAAAAAGAGGGTGTAACTCCCTTTCTCAGTAACAGCGACTCTCCACTATACTGTCGTTTTGTCTTGTTTTTTGTTTCCTACCCTTGAACAGAAACTGGAAAATAGCTGTATTTTACTCGCTGCGCTGCTGCAGAAAACTATGACCGTTATACGCTGAAACGCAATGAACAGCTCAAACCATTGACAAGAAACAGAGAAATTTATTCCGTGTCTCTGCTTTAACTACCCGTATCTTCTTAACGTTTTTTTTCGGGCATTTATGAATATTGGAAATCAACAAATCGCCTTTCTTTCTTTATTTTTTTTTTTTGCTTTCCTAAACTATGTACGCTCATGGTTTTCTTTTCTTTTCTGTGAACAGCAATCCTGGTATTTGAGTCACATGGACAAGGGCAGATACGGATAAGGGGAAACCATGCACAGAAATACCTGTGCTTCAGCAGGAAAGGCCGATTGATAGTTCGGGTAAGTGCACTGACTTCATTTTTTTGATTTTTGTTTTCTTTTGTTTGTTTCGTTTTGTTTTGTTTTGTTTCGTTTCATTTTGCTTTTTGTTTTTGATAGAAGATTTTTTTTTTTGGGGGGGGGGGGGGGGCGCAGAGAAACATTACGTACTAGCTTTCGACAAATTATATCAGGAACGACCGTCCAGAAACTTTCGAGAAATTGTATCAGGAACGACCACTCATCCAGAAGTTCAGACCAAGGGGGAGGTAAATCGCCATTGAAGACTGCTTCACACGTTTACTGACCTTTCACTGTTTTGTATCGTTTTCCTGCCCGTCCTTCGTCATATGAGAAAGGCCGCGTGACAGATGTCTCAAACAGTTTCCAAGGAAAACGCGGTGCGCTTTTAAGTAGAGACGCCCAGTCACCGACAACTGAGGCTGTTTGTTTAAAACCGAAAATATTTAACTGCCGGTAAAGCCTTCGTCAACATTCCTAGCGGCTGAAAAAAAGCTGTGAGATTCACGTAGTCGTTGCGCACACACCTCGGACAGTAGTCTCTTTGCTGGCCGAGCTCCGTCTGCATTGAAGGGCGTGGCAGTCGTGGTGGTGGAGGTAGCCGAGGTTTTCTTGCCGGAAAGGTTACCGTGACCCGATGGGCTCGGCTGAGCTGAGCTGAGCTGACCAGGCAGGCCTGCATGCAGACCTTCTTCAGACTATTTGCCCAGGACTACGAGTATTTTTGCAACCCACCAGTACCGACCCGAAGAGTCGCGGCGAATGAACACTCGTATGTGTTTATCCACAACAAGCGACACCTTCTCTCCCGAAGATTTCATTCATGGCGCTGGTACTTATCTCCTCTCGTTGCCTTCACAAAATCTCCTCTCCTCCCCCTTCTCTTTTTTTCTTCCGCCCTTGGATTGTTCAGGAAAAGCCTACATACGTCTTACCCAGATCGGGCGGATGTCAGTAAGTGTTTGTGGACATAGTTCAGATGTTTTGGGCAGGACCGTGAAAACCTTTAGCACCCAAGCCATCAGTCCTGTGATTGACCCGCGTGGAGAGGTCCTACAATCGGCTTGGACCACTTGGCTGGCCGGATTACGGCTTCAGATTACAGGGTTATGCTTTCCTCGGCTGCCGCCACCCTTACGCCAATCACAGCCTGAAAAAGTACACTTACTGTGGTTGGTCACTTTGCCAGTACTCGTGTAACGCTACTGTAGTCATTCTGAGGTTTTGGCTTGTCCGTGTCTTCCGGTCCGTTGCAAGATCCCGTTCATGGACACGAACCAGATCCACGTTCTTCATTCACAAGTTAGTAAAAGGGACAACAACAGCAACGACAACGACAGCAAAAGCAAAATTAAAAAAATCCTATGATGACAAGAATATTTTGCAGTCTGTAGAAACCAATATAACATGTTGGCGTCCTTTTCTTTGGCGTTCTTCAAGACCTTCAGAACAATGAAAACTAGAGTAATCTTTAACTACATTCTGCCGTATACGCACATCCGTAGCGGACACTTCCTCGTTTCAAGTCAGAGTATTTATGTAGTTTGCAAAAGGCATCCGACGGACTACAATCGCGGGTTCTTGCAACGCAGTTTGTACACCATCGTGTACACACGATGTACAACTCATGTATACACGGGCCCACGAAGCGCCTCGGGCCAGTGCGAGCTAGGCGAGTGTTTTGCAAAGGAGCTAATTGTAAAAGGACGATGTACCCTACTTTATGACGCGTTTAATATCTCCCTCCCTGTAACACCTTCTCGGCTACGGTCATTGGTCTCCCGACACTCGCGCCAAGACGTCTGGGCTTGAGGACTAGAGTGTCTTTAGATGTCTGTGCGTGCTGGCTTATAATGAGTGTTTCATAAAAAGAAATTAAATGGAGCAGAACGCCTGCCTTCAACTATGATATTGCATGGCCTTTATGAACACGAGTCGGCACGGTAAGGGAGGGAGGGAGGGTGGCAGCTCAAAGGTGGTGGTGGGTGGGAGGGTGAAACAGAAAAAAAAGGAGGGTAGGGGGAGAAGAGGGAGGGTTTTGGAACATTCTTCACAGTGTTAGGGGGTTTGAAAACCACTGCTATTTATAGGAACAAAGCTCTGACATTCTCACCCCCCTGAAGGCAGTCGCGCAAAACATTGCCTCGAATGTGGGGTGTTTTGACAGGGTGGGGTTTTAAATGCGGGGTTCCATTCATCCCAGTACCTGAGAGTAATATCCCAGCCCCGTGCCGTACCGCTTGCCAAGAGAAACGACCGACACTAATATACCCCGTGTTTGCGACAAAATGTGCACAGAGGTATTAGCTTGGCAGCATGCTCGAAATTAGACTAGCGTGTCAGGGCTGAAAAGTCTGGCCACAAAGGGAAACCAGTTTCTAGAAATTACCGCCCCTGGTCCCTTCAAAGTAACCTATAATCACAATCTATCGGCAGACAATCCGAAATTTGAGCGCTGTGGATTTCTAGCAATATATTCATTCCGCACGTTGTGGGCACAGTTGGTGGTCTGGGATTTGTGTAAAGGGAGCTCGGCTCCAGTTCGCATTTCTTTTCACGAGTGACACAAGTGTCGGAGCTGAAACGAAAAAAAAAAAAAAAAAACCAACTGGAATCCCAGGAATGTCTCATCATGTGCCCCCCCTGTTTGTATCACGAACGTCTCCGCTGTTAATCTCTTCGTTTCACCACACTCTAACACGACCCGAGCCGACCTGATACATCCCACACGCCACATGCAGCCTTCAAACAATCTATTCATTGACTTTTGGGGGAAAATCGATTCTTCTTCATTAGACGAGAATCCAACGAGAGATACGAATAATTAATCAAGGCTAGAAATGAACAAACTGGTCCGTTTTTCCCTCTCTTGTTTTTCATTAGTACCTTCACATCTGCTAGCAAGGTTCATATTTCACCCGCGACACGGCCTGAACTTGCGGTGAAACAAACGCACACCGCTTGTCGTGCGGTAGCGGCCCCGGCGCGAAGATGGATGCGTTGGGATTCCCCCTCAGCAGCGCGAAAACCTTTATGACTCTCTCAGTATCACTGCCGTTTCGGTTTATCCTATTCACCCGAGCGAGGAGAAGCTAGGGACTAATAAAGGGACGAGACCTGGCTAGCAGTAGGAGACAGGAGTTTACACAGAGAACGTGGACAGACTCTCTGGTGTACAGTGACAACTGATAGGCCAGTAAGAGGAACAAGGTCCCGTGACCAACGACCACAACGGCACAAGGCTGCATGGTCTGGGCGTGATTCAGCTCCAGTCTTTAATCCATTCTCGTAACAGCAGGATTTATCTTGACAGCTCTGCACACTCCGCAACCTATCTCTCCCAACTGTTTTGATTCCATTGTTATTTCTTCTTTTTTATTATTAAAGCCAGGTGCTTTGTCAGTAGGTCAGCTGGTCCGCGTTTTTACAGAGAAGGCTTCTTAACGATCAGGTTAAAACAAACAAACAAACAAACAAAAACCCGGGGGCAACGAGGGGAGGGAATGGGTGTGGTTTTACACTCATGGAGCTTCCAGTGTCTCGCAGAGACTGTGGAGAAGAAGAAGAAGAAGGAGGAGAAGAAGAAGAAGAGAGAGACTCTACGTGTGCGGAGACGGAGAACGGGGGGGCGGGTCGAGCCGACGAAGCCTCCTCACCCGATACGTCTTGTGGCTTGTCATTGATCCCTGCTTTAATTTGTCGTCGGATTTGTTTAAGTATTAAAACGTCGCGGGGCCCATGCGGCCGTGTCACCCGATGCGCGAGCCTACCATTGGCCAGGCGCCGAGCTGCCAGTGTTGGTGTAGGGGACCTGGGCACTGAAGGCAGCGAGGTGACACTCTGGGTAACCTTATCTACGAGCTCTGTCTGCAGGGCAACTTGCAGTACTTAAAGAGCGGGCAATCCAGAATCAGCTGAGTGTGAGAGTTGTTTTGTTTGGTACTGAAAGCGTGGCATTTATTTCAGAAGAGACAGACTTCCGAGATCCATGTACCTAATGATGGTTGACATGTCTTTGGGTAGGCCAGGTTGGAATTTGCCATCGTCTTTAGCCTGAGCCTTGAATGCTGTTGAAATTATTACTTTCTTTGAAATTCCGATCCCAAAGTAAACGAAGAAATAGCCTCATTTAACTCAAAGGGCTTCTTAAACGAAAGCATGTATCAAACATGTTCCTGACCATCCGCTAGGCCTGTCAATCGTTAGCATTTCTCCGGCAAACGTAACCTTCAGACTTCCTCACCACCACATGAAGGCCTGAAAGCTGTGGATGAAGAAGCTAAGGCTATACACTTGTCTCCGGGCATCTACCCTGAAAACCAATCAGGGAGATGACGATAGCCCTGTCAACCCTATCTGCTGCCCATCAGGCTCAAGATGTCACCTGATCCAAGGCTCCTTTGTCGTCACCGCCTGGCTCGCCACAGGCTGCATGCTGAGCCCCTCGCGGCCCACGATACGCGATCTATTGCGCAGACGGAAAGAAATATGTATTTTTTCCCCTTCAGTGTGCCTACTTTTGGAATGACCCTTTTTTTTTCTTAGAGGAATGCTGCGGCCGCTGAGGGAGCATTTATCACAGGCGCTGCAACAGCAGCCTCTTCTGACGACGCTGCATTGCGGCGTACGTGGGACACCCTGACAAATTCGGAAACGATAAGAAAGAGGCGGAAGAAGCCTGCCATCATCTGGAGAAAGGACCTAAACGCCAACCACATCCGTGGCGCCTACGCCCTTTTTTCAGACGGGCTGTAGAGGCCTGCGGAGATGTGATGAGCCCACTGGATGCGCTGCCCTGTTCCGGAGCTCCTGGCCAGCTTCCGATTCAATTTATCTCGCAGTCGAGAATTTTTTTGTGTTTGTCTCGGGTTTTTTTCTTGGTGTGTTTTAACAGGACGTTAGTAAGGCTTTGAGCTGACGCGGCAGTCTCCCCCATAAGAAGGGGTAGCCGGGTGGGTAGAGCGTTGGACTTTCAATGCTCGGGTCGTGAGGTCAGATCCCGGCTTGGTCTCGACAATTGTGCTGGCTTTTCCTTGTTGCCCCGTCTTTGATATCACTCGTATGTGGTGGGAAAAGACGTTAAACCGTCAACCAGCCAACCAACCCACCAGCGAACCAACCACCCCACCCACCCCACATTACTTTCATGACATAGTTTACGTTCTCTCTGGCCAAGTTTTCGTTCTTATGGCCAGAATGCTCTGACCTCCTCCGTGTTGACAGCTCTGAGAAATGTGATCATACAATTTCTGTGTGCACTTGACGGATGGCCGCCGGATGTGCCTTCGGCTTGTATTCGAAGTGCCCCCGGCTTGCCTTCGATGTGCCCCATCTCCAAAGTCTCTTGTTGTACCTCATAGTGCGGGTCTCTTACGCTTGCGCCTATTATGACGTTATGAGGGTGGTCTCTACAGGGACTTGATTCAGTTTGGTGTTAACCAAGGTCGTGTTGTCGCGTTGTGCACCGTCTGATTGATAGCTTCCTGTCCGGGTAGTAAGCGAGACATCGCGGCTCGAATCTTTTTGATTTACCTCGCAAAGCTGTCCGAAAGACTCGGTCACTGTTCAACTCAATGCCGCCGACGCTACTTTACTTCAACCCCAGGGCTTAGATTTTTTTTTCGGGACAACAGCCGCTTCTGTGTGGTATGGACTGTATATATCCCGGTACGGTTGAATGATCCTTGCCTGAGGGAACCACGAGCCGTATCATTAAAGAGTCGTCGGTGCACCACGCTTTCGTCGTCCCGCCCATTGTGCAACTGTGCTCTTCAAAACCGCGGAGTTGCAATGAACACGGGCAGAAAAGGAATGCGTCGACAGAATCTGTGGTGCTGCGTCCCTCCCACGACCCGACAGTGAAACTTCTTTTTCCTCCCGCTCGCCCGATTTTGCACATGATTAAACTTAGCCAAGACGTTTGCCTCACAATACTGAATAGGCGCTTTCGTCACACGCACCTAGGAGGTATATATGGTGGAGACGTTGAAACCGCCTGTCCTGGTGCGTGCGTTCGTCGGCAGACGAGATCTGCACTTATGTCACTTAACCGTCAGGACCTTGGGAGTACACACAGACGCACTACAGTACCCAGTTGTCTGTTCTGGACCATGGATGGCACCCGTAAATTTGAAAAAGCTGATCGTCGGCAAGCCAAACAGATAATTAGAATTGTAAAAAGCAAGCGACGCGTGACATTTGCGCTGACAAATGTCTTTTATCCTGAACACTAAGCTCAGGGGGAGACGGGACCGTCGTCACGTGACCTTGTACAACACTAAACGTGCAAGCAAAACATTCTTGGCATGCTACAATCATTGCTTTCCCCGCACCTGGAAGAATGTACTCATTTACTGGGGGGTTTCGAGGCTCCTTTCCAAAAACACCTTTTCGTCAACGAAGGGTTATAATGTTTCGTTTGAAGTATTGAAAATTGGAGAGACTTCAGTAGGTTTGTTGCTCAGAAATTATGTTAACTGCCTGCGCATGTAGGTTTATGCCGATGCACGGTAAGTGTGACACAAGTTGCCTTTTTTTTGGGGGGGGGGGGAGGACACAAGTTGCCTTTTTTTTTTTTTTTGGGGGGGGGGGGAGGAGATGGGAGCTCTCCTTCTTGATACGTAATACATCCCCATTGCAAGGGGAGGGGTGGTTCGTAAAGATTGTGGTTGCAGGGTAGGGGCAGGTGGGTGGTTGGTAAGCTTCATGATTTCTTTAACACGTACAGATTGGGGCAACGCAATAACATAGCTACCAGCACTATCCCGACTGTTTGTGTCCAGACTTCACGTAAATCAGCTGGACAGTTAGCAAACACTCGTCAGCTGTAGACACAGAAGAACTGGGAACAGGAACTTCAACCTGCCAGGGAAGCCAGAGGGGTGGGTGGGATGGTGGGTGGGAGTGAGGAGGCCAGACGGGTGGATTGGCTAAAAAAAAAAAATGTTTGATGAGCTTTGCCAGTGTATAACGATGATGATGATGATGATGATGATGCTTCTTGAGGTTCAGCGGCCCCATGACTCCGGGGTGATCTTGGACAGCTACAATTAAAACGGTTGGGGGATAGGAATCAGTTTTTATTTCATAGTGTTAGGTGTGCATATCGACAGTTATTTGCAAGTCTACATGCAAGGGGGGGGGGGGGGGGGGTAGGTTGGGGCACTTAAATATTGTATGGGGCGTTCGTTGGCACGGGCTAGAAATGCAAAGCGCGCCCTTTGGCAAAACCGTTGCCGCCATTGGCCAGTAACTGTCACCTTTTGCTAGAAACTGTCACCTTTTAGCTGCTCGCTCACCCCCGAGGTAGCCATTATTTGTCGCATCTGCTCGACCGGTGATGTACGGGGTGTAATTAGAAAATTACAGGCCATAACGCACGCCTGTTTGGCTCCCAAGGCAATTAGCCAATCAGGGACATTGATGTCGTCCGCTTTTTATGGCCCGGAGTCAAGTGTCGGACAGTACCGCGCCTTTCTTCCCGGCCAGTTATCGCACTGTCCCGTGTTTACGCCAAGGAGACTGCAGTGAATGAGTCGATGAAGTGGTCTTTGACGGAACCGCTGACTAATGGGATTCTCGGCTCACTGACTGCAGGTTGCCTGGAGACATGGAGGGCAGTGACTGTTGACTCTCTCTGTGTCTTGGCTTTGCTCGCTGTGGACATCCTCCTTCTGTCGTCTTGAGCTGTTTTCTTCTTCTTGATCGCGGAGTCCCATTTCTGACGGTCATGGCCGGCAGCAGATCCCAAGTTTTTTCGCACTGCCCTGTGAATTAAACCCCGTAGGGTTTGTAGTAATGTTCCCTCCTCCTCCTTCTCCCGTATCTCCCTCCCCACCCCACCCCCACCCCCAACTCCCCGCAGACCCACAGAGTACCGCTTTTCTCCTGTTCTTCTTTATAAGCTGTGATCGGCCTTTTCTCTCATTGTTGAATGAGGGGGGGGGGGGGAGTCGTCTTTTGACCGGCAGTCGTAAACTTTCTAGCACCCTCAAAACTTGACCTCTGCTTGACAACTGCCGAACATGCTATATGCACAGCGCGTATCCTTGGGGGCCCCCCCTTCATCAGGAGTTTGCTCTCGGCAAATAGGACGAAATTAGGGTTTCATGAAAGGAAAAAGCGATTGCAAACCCTAGGGGTGGCTTGGCCCCGGGGTCATCGAGTCCAAAGAGCCAGCGTGTCCACTCAGTGTGACTGTCCTAGCTACAAGAGGGGGGACTGTGATAGCCAGCAGATGGCTTCTCTCATTCGGCCAGCCTTATCAGGTGCTTCGAGATGACCACTAGAGTGACCGTGACTTCGTTATCGGCATGGCACTTAATGCATGGGCAGCTGCGGTCCGATTTTAAAGGAGCATGACGGATGTGGCGAAGCCTCAATCGTAACACTGAACGTTTTATGGACAAACTCCAACAGCCACGTGTTAATTATGTTCAGTTAGCATACGAATACACTGAAACACTGGTAGATTGTTCTGATACAAATGATGGAACCAATCGTTTTCGACGGAAAATTATCTTTAGTGAGGGAGCTCGGGTCATGCGTTCAAATTCTGGCTGGGCGACAAATATTTGTGCTGCCTTTTTTTGTTTTTTGTTCTTTTTCGTCGCCTCGACTTTGATATTGCTCGTGTGTTATGTAACAGGACCTTAAAAAATTTCGTACCGCGCACGAGTATCCCACGTTTGTGACTGATTTTCGGTTTTATATATATATACATATATATATAAATTTATACGAAAATCGGGCAAGAATTTATTAACGGCTCTTACTGCAGCAAACATGAGTGTAATCCAAGTGCAACACTCCAGCCAGACCAAATTTTAAATCATGCAAACAGGAATTAATTATGATTATTTTTAGTGTGGCCACTGGTGTACAACCCCAATTTTATTTGATAGGAACTGAGTTAAACCCGTAAGCAACCAGCCGACCAGCTCAAATCCCAAGTGGGGCGGTCGGTGGTCTAGTGGTTAAGAGACTTGTCACCAATGCGAGAGGTCAGGGGTTCGAGCCCCACTCGGGGCAAAGAATTTTTCCTTCTCGTATGTGGCACCGTTCATTCGGGCCGATCGTCGGGGGTTCTCTCCGGGTACTCCGGCTTCCTCCCCCTCTGCTTTGGAAATGTTCAGCCCACCAAGTTTGAAAAATAAATGCAGATCTAAATTCCGAAATTTAAATAGCTGAGCTGACCCTTCGCACCAAGTGATTGTAATGCGTTTATGTCCTGTGTGTGAGGGAATGCGTGTGATTCACGTGAGCGTGCGTGTTGGGTTTAGCTCGCGGCGCTTTGAGCCAAAATATTTGGGATAAAGCGCCTATATTAATGCGATTATTATTATTATTATTTTTAAGTGCCTATTTCCAATGTAGTCATGTACACAACTACTGTCCCTAATAGTTTAGTCCTTTCGGCTCCTAGAGAAGCATAGGGCCTCAACAGCTCTCCTCCATCTCACTCTGTCCCTGGCGCAGGTCTTGGCCTCCTCCCATGTCAGGCCGGAGTCTCGCAGCTCGCAGTGCAAGCTCCTCCTCCAGGTCTGCTTGGGGCGCCCTCTTTTCCTCTTCCCCTGCGGGTTCCACTCGAGCGCCTGCCTGGTGGTGTTGCAGGGTTCCTTCCGCATCTGGCCCGAATACAGTTGCATTACTGAGAGCACATAACTATGTGTTGTTACAGCCACACACCTGACACTCGCCTAGCCAAGCAGCCAAAGACACACGCCAGGAACAACTTGTCCTTAAGGGCCAAAAGCCATAGGACGTAAAGCAAGCTAATGATGATCACACACCTGATAATCGAGCCGCCTCAGTGTCAGTGTGTGTTTGTGTGAGAACAGCCTCATAACAGCACAGGCTTTGTAATTAGCCCATGATAACAATGAAGCTGCACTGTAGGCTCCAGTTTCGAAGATTAAGCCACATGCATAATCACGGTATTTCCGACCCGATTTGTGGACACCGCAGTGTGCGATATAGGAGTGTCACGCCTCTCGGAGACGATGTAGGTGAATATCTAACATAGCTTGGATACTTCACATATTCTGAATTCACTCGCGTTATGTGATTGCTTATTCAGCCTTCCCTCTTCGTGACTGGTGGCGATAATCACCAAAGATAGATGGATTGACACATGAGGTTACTGTTCGTCTAATCCATGCTAATCGTTCAGGTGTATAACTTCCCTTTTATACGTGTACTGCCATGACCTTAACTCAATTCCTACCAAATACGTTTGGGGTTGTGCAACAATGGCGGCCCTTAAGTTAATTTATATTTGGCTTACTGAAAGTGTTGCGCTTTGATTATACTCGTGGTTGATGCAAAACGAGCCGTGAAGGAACCGTAAATCCTGACTAATTTTCGCACACAGGGCCAAAACTAAAAAAAAACAAAAACAAAACAGTTACAAACGTGGGATACTCGTGCGCGGTACGAAATGTGTTAAACCCCGCTCACCACTACTTTGTGATCTAACTTTATTTTTAGCTGTGAAGACCTCTTTAATAATGCAATCACTCGATCAGTTTGGGTGTATCTCTTGTCAGCGATTTGGCAAGGTGAGACGGAAGTCGTCGAAGAAATCTGAAGAAACTATGAAACTTTGCTCGACTCGTAAATACCCCGCTTACTCTCTCATTTCAGCCATGCTTTGGCTGTGCTTGGTAGTGAGTGTGGCACTTGAGGCTCCTTGCCTCAGATGGCGTCTCATCTTCATACACTTTAGTTTGTTAGGTCGACGTGAAGTTGTTATCAGGTTTTACGACCAACTTCAAACGGTTACTGACTAAAGCAACGGCCGGGAGCCATGTACCTGCCTGCGACGTGGACGACGCTGCCAAGGACGCCCAGGCAGTACATCAGTTCAGGCCACGCTGCTTCAGTCGGGTTATCATGAAGATGTAATGACAGGCTGTAGACTTTCTCGACATCCCGCGATCCGCGGTTAGCTAACAGCGTTTGTTTCGGTCCTTTTGGGGCTTTGGGAACTTTAACCTCGTAAAATATGTCCGATATGCATGACCTGGCCGTGCAGAAAGTAATCCCTGCCTCGCGATCTGAATAGTCCGTGTGTATTATATATTATGGGGTGCGTCCCGCCCCTATTAGTGCTGAAACTACATAGGACATCCGACATCCTGTCACGTGATGTGCCCCGACAAAACCCAAACAAGAGAAGAATCTGGTTTCAGTTATCCCAATGGGAAAGCTGGCGTAGTCGAGGTAGTCAAGCTTTCAGGGCTGGTGGCGAGGCGTGAGAGAGAGAGAGAGAGGGTGGGTGCGTGGGTGTTTGGGGGTTTAACGTCCTTTTCCACCACATAGGGTGATATCAAAGACGGGGCAACGATGAAAAAGCCAGCACAAATATTTGGCCCCAGCCGGGATCGAACTCACGACCCGAGCATTAGAAGTCCAACGCTCTACCAGAGAGAGAGAGAGAGAGAGGGGGGGGAAGCCCCTTCTGTGATAACACCTTTACGTGGTGGAAAAAGGACGTCAAAGAACCAGCCAACCGACCAAAGGAACCAACCAGTTGTCCCCCTGTGTCTAGACAGTTTGCAGGGCCACTAACCATCACAGAACAACACGCGAGTGACGCCGAAATGTTAAAATACGAACGTTAACAGACCATTTTACATGTTAGTATTAACAACATGTTGGATATAAGAATATACATCGTAAGCCATGCGACAAGATTAGCTCAGTGAAGAGGAAAAACAAGCTTATCTAGTCCCCGCGCAGTGCAGGTGAATATCTGTTTTTATAACACACATATTCCAGCCAACCAGTGGCCAGGAACGACCCCGTGTCGTCACAGCGCGTGCACACGTTACTAATATCGCGGGAGAGCGGAGTGACACAAACCGTGTAATATGCATATCTCTCGAGCATATGGTTTTTATGTGGCATACCGCTGCGCTCACAGCCTCTGTGTGTGTGTGTGTGTGTGTGTGTGTGTGTGTGAGGTAAGGAAGGAGGGTGGCCACGAGGGTGGGGCCTACCTATGGGAGGGTGACCTGTAAAGAAAGCAGCAACGTCGCGGCCTGATGCACGGTATGCACACAGCAGCTGTGTCAAGAATGGCACATTTAACCGTGTTCTTTTAGCAGCACGGAGACGGGGCACCTTTGTGTCTGATTAATTCACGTGAAATTTCAGGCAAGAGTAATTTGAGCAGTTTTATCGAACTGGAACGAGGTTCCCCCCCCCCCCCCCACACACACACGCACACAAACATGTTTTCAATGTCACCGACATGTCTACAGTAATAATGCTAAAGAAGAACAAGAAGGAGGTCCAACTCGAATATTTTCCTTTCCACCCATCATTGTTCTGTTATTTTCAGTTCGAGACTCTTCAAGTAATACGGGTGTAGGCGGGTGGGCGTTTGGGGGGTTTAACGTCCTTTTCCACCACATACGGGTGATATCAAAGACGAGGCAACGATGAAAAAGCCAGCACAAATATTTGGCCCCAGCCGGGATACGAACTCACGACCCGAGCATTAGAAGTCCAACGCTCTATCATTCGGCCACCCCGGCTCCCCTCAAGTAATACGGACTATCCTCGACCTGTAAACGTCCGATGTACAAACGTGGTATTATTTTATGTATTATTTTAATCTGGCGGAGAAGGACCGTGATTAGCCGCGATATAGTCTTTGTTGCTTGCGCGGCGTTAAGCCCCTGAATAACTAACGCACTCACTCGAGTTGGAAGTCTTTGAATGCGACACCCAAACAATAAGATTTCACGTAAATGGCATGGGTTACTGGTTCATAGAGAAGGGACATGAATTTCTACCAGCGGTGTGAAGATTGCCGGTCAGTGCGGTTTTGCTGTACAGTACTGGGGCGAGCCCGAAAAAGTACATGCTCTCTGCTGCACCAACACGGGTTAGGGACAGAACGCAGGCTACCTCATGGCTGAGGTAGAATTTTCGGGCTCGCCCCTGACGTGTGTAGATCTTTGTCTTAATTTGTTTTTATATACAATCGTGATGTTTCGTGAACGTAACACTTGTAGAAATAATTCATTCATTGGCTGACGCTCGTTAAGTGCCGTTCATGTCATCGACTTGTGAATTTATTATATTTTGATTTGATTGGGTGGGTGGGTGTTTGGGGATTTGACGTCCTTTTCCACCACATAGGGTGATATCAAAGACGGGACAACGATGAAAAAGCCAGCACAAATATTTGGCCCCAGCCGGGATACGAACTCACGACCCGAGCATTAGAAGTCCAACGCTCTACCATTCGACCATCCCGGCTCCCCTTGATTTGATTGAATTACTTGATTGCTTAGTTGATTCATTGATCATTTTAATCGATGTACCAAGTACTGGCTTGATATTGTTTTTGGGTTTTTTTTTTCTGAATGAAGTTTTTAACAGTCTGCTCGTTTCGTGTGTTGACAGGCCCACGATCGCAAAGGAATGTGCTTGTTCGAAGAGATACTGGAGGATAACTACACAATGATCCGGTCAGCGGTCAACCCCAGATGGCACGTCGGTTTCAACAGGCGAGGCAAGAAAATGAAAGCTTGGCACTATAACAGGAAAAACCCGCGAAAGAGCAAGTGCTATCAATTCAGAAAGGTAGAATATAGAAATGATAAACGCCACTGGCGGCACAGGACAAATCACCGTCATGGGCCGATGGCCAATGTAAACCTATCCAAAATGCCTCCCATTTTCAACAATCGATGACGTCATCAGGTAGTGACGCGCAATGGGAACTTTTCTAGAGCTCAGGCTTCTCTCGGTCAAGCTTAGCACGCGAGGAGAGCTTGACCTTGACCTTTTTTTGCTCGTGAGGCCGAGGATGCTTGGAGTTCCGGACCCGCGGGCATCCCAGCCGGCCTTGCGTTGCCGCTACTGTGCTAATAGTCACTCGCAGTACGCAACGTACGGGCCACCTTCACAATGATGTCGGCCAAGTCAAGTTACGGGGCATTCGGCTCAGGCCGTTTTCTAACGTCTGTGATATGCGGCGAGTCGCCGACACCCTGCAAAAAGCTGTCCCCCGCTCGAGCGGAAAGTGACGTAGACTATGACGTACGCCGGATGAAAACTAGAAAAAGGGGGACCGTGACTGAACAGATACCCAGTTCAGGACTGTCGATTCTGAAAGCCCTTTTTTGCCCTGTTGGCGTCACCAAATCCAGAGGGGGGCCAGCAGAACCCACAAAATGCTTCAGCGTAGGAAGCCTACGGTTGACTTGTGTCGGCTTGGTGCTATAGCCTGACATTCGCCTACATGTTACCCTTGTCCGCAAACCTTACCGTCACCTCCACCACTTCGTCACTTCCCTCCTTCGTCTTCACTCATCGTCGTGTCAGTGTAGTCGTCCTCTTCGTTCTTTGTGTTCTACGCACATAGCGTCGCTATGAACTGCCTGCCTGCACTGAACTGAAGTCTTCATGAAGCCTGTGGCCGAGGCTAAAAAAAGGTCAGCGTATGCTTTCTGAATCCTGAATCGTGTGAGGCAAAGATTTCGCGCGCTGACGACATCACTTTTGGCGCTTGCGAGGTGGCGACTTGCATCGTCCTTTTCGTGCTGCTTGCTCATCGTCCAGTTTCGACAGCTTGTTGGACAGTGACAGGGACGGCTGTAGCGTACGCCATCAGTGATATACTTTGTTCACAGCATGCCCCATGCAGCGTTCAGCCCCTTCTCTTTTCTTGTCACTCAGGAAGAGGCATTCAGAATGAGCGACAACTTTCGTGTGCA
Source organism: Batillaria attramentaria (assembly GCA_018292915.2). NCBI lineage: Eukaryota > Metazoa > Mollusca > Gastropoda > Batillariidae > Batillaria > Batillaria attramentaria. The sequence goes on along the minus strand of JACVVK020000001.1, from coordinate 1,236,546 downwards.
GTGGCGTGCATGTTTGACACATAAACAAGCCAAAGATTCCATACTGCAGGAAAATGGTTCACCGGCCTTCTGTGACTCTGAAGATGTGTCCTTGACTCGCTGTGGCCTGGACCCTCGTGTCCGCACGCGCTGGCTAGCTCATCCCCTGATGACGAAAGGGGGAAAATCCAGAAACGGATGGGCAAGACTGAAGTTAGCAACACACAGAAAAGCAAAATGCAGTTTTGTGACAGCATCATGCACGCAGCGGAGAGAGAGGGAGAGAAGGGGGGGTGCAAGAGAAGAAGACGACGACGAAGAAGAAGAAACTCTCTCCTGGACGCGATGTTTATTTTCGATAGCCAAACGTGACAAGCTCCTTACGTACAATCTACCTCTTTGTATCCCGAGTCAGTGCGTTGTCGGGCCTCGCCCGGGGTCAGGCCTGTTGGGGTCTGCCAAAGACGAGACATTTTAAAACACGGGAGATGTGAAGCACGGCCGAGTGTGCATGGCAGACGGCCTCGCAGTTTCGTGACGCGAGTGTCCCCCCCCCCCCCCACTGCTTGTTGGGCAAAAGTCTGTGTAAAGAAACTGCTGTAGAGCGCCGTGAAGGGGATTAGCTGTGCTTGTGTTCTTGCAAAAACAAAAACAAAAAACAAACAAAAACGGTAGCGACAGACAACCTGTTCCTGCGAGGAAAAAAAAAAACTGACGGGGAGATGTGCTTTACTGGCTGTGTGCAGCGAAAGACAAAACACAGAGAGAGCCAGCGAAGCAAAGAAAAAGAACACAAAAACAAACTACTACAACACACAAGACTGTGCTCTGTGAATCTTTTAGAACGTAAAATGTGCATTTGTTATCAAACTGCTTTAACTAATGTATCACTAGTATTAATCTCATACGAGACACCCGAAAAGCGCATCTGTTCTGTTGTCATTGTATGCTGTTGTCGCACATAATACCCCCCCCTCCCTTCTCCCCCCCCCCCACTTCTCTCCACACACCCCTATCCCAGCTACAGTGGTGATGCTATAGCGTTGATTGTGTCCATTATTAGACCGTTGTGTTATGAGATTAGATGCGGTACGAGCGACCCAGTACATTGTTGTTAAACGTACCCTACTGATTAAGTCATTCCATTGGTGTGTATCATATCTCGTGTAGCGTATGTGTTTTGTTTCCCGTATACACACTGGGTAATATTCTGATGGTGAGATATTGAAACGAGAGAGGCTTGGGAGGAACGGGGAATGAGGCGGAGGGGAGGGGAAGGGGACTCTTCAGACTGCAAATTCATACAGAGTAGTAACAGTTTAATCGGGCATTGCCTAAACATGAATTCCATTTTCTAAGAAGGGTTGGTGGGTTTATTATGATTGTCTCAGGACGTCGGTGATTGGTTGTCTGTGGAAGATTAAACCGTTCCCCTTACAATGAAATTAAAAAGATAACATTCTCGGATCAGATGGGAATACTAACAGATGAAAATTCTAAAGCAAATGCATGTATTCACGTACAGCAGTCGCTGACCAGTTTAAGATTTGCCTGTTGCACTGTCGGCCCAAATGTTGCCTTATTGACCAGCCTAAACCGCCCGACCTATCTTCTGACAGGCAACCAATCAAACCTTTCCGTTGGTGCTTTTGATTGGGTAACTGAGAAAATGGGCGGAGTCAAAGTGTAAACGGTTGGAATGGTTCATGCTCTCGGGGATTAGAGTGGGAAGGAAATGGGAAGAATTACGGGGATTAACTTGTTACACATTGTTTTGTATTCTGAAAAAAAAAATAAAAAAAATACACGAACAAAACGCTACCCTTCACCAGCAAAATTTATGCCTGTGAAGAACTGACTGTATTTTTAAAGCACTGCTGTTTGGTATCTGATGTGTTGTAAAGGCCAGTACATAGTGTAATGTGTATACAACAAATCGGCATTTTTTTTGTTCTTGTTTGCGTACGGTGTACCATGTCGTGTTATTGTCGGCGGTTAAAGCTGCTTCAGTTTTGGACTCATACGAACACTTTTGGTCAGACGGGTTGTGTGTGGGCAGAGAGCAAGTGATCATTCATTACTGATGTCTGTCGTTCCATCTGGTACATATGTTGAGTTGTTGTTGCTGTTGTTGCTGTTTCTTTTTGTGTTTGTTGAAAGTTTCCAACTGCTTGAATAAGTGCAATCATACTACACTAGTGTAAGTTACGTACTTTAAACCCTACTTTCGTGTGGTGTAGATGTCAATGACCTTGCTGGATTTGTTGTTTTGGGACCGACAGTGATTGAGTCAGTCACGTGAGCCCTGGCTTTTGAAGAGAGTCTCTCGGGTCTGGATGGTACAATCGCATGTAAGAGTACCAGGGACTTGATCTGTACGGCTCGTCTCTCTTAGCCTGACACTTTTATGAAACAATAAGAGGCATAAATTGTACAAAGTCTCGACAACTGTATGTAGAGAATCAAGTTGCTCTGTCGTGTAAACTGCTGGAGGTGTTAAGTTTGTTGAAGGCAGTGGCTGGAAACAGTTCTGAAAGGACTTTGTAGGACTGAGGTCAGTTGTATGAACTCGTTCTCTATCACATGATGTGGAATGAATGAATAAATGAATGAATGAATGAATGATAGATGAACGAACGAATGAATGAATGAATGAATGAGCCAGACGGTTCGAATTCGGCCAGTGCATGCCTGGCACTGTGTGTGTGTGTGTGTGTGTTGTTTGAAAGGGGTTAAGTTCAAAGAGCAAGGTCAATGCATGAAGCGAGTCCAGTGGAAAAATTAAAAGTGTCTTTTCTCCTGAAACGTTTACTCTGTCGTTTTGCGCCGAGGCGTCGCTGTTTGTGGAATGCTGTTGTTGCTCATGTGAATTGTACATTTTTGTTTCGTGTAGAACGTCATTTTCCAGACTGCATTTTTCGTGAGTCCCCCCCCCCCCTTCCCCCCCCCCCCCCCTATCTTCGGGCACTCACTTAGCTCATTCCAAACGTTCCTGAAAAACTAATGAATCTCTCTCTTTTCTCTGGTTTCTGTTTCTCTGCCTCTTCTGTTAGTGTCTCTTCATCCATGTTAGTCAGTCACTGCTCTGTCTACGTAGCTAGCTTGCTTTCCCTGTCATCAGTGTGTGTGTGTGTGTGTGTGTGTGTGTGTGTGTGTGTGTGTGTGTGTGTGTGTGTGTGTGTGTGTGTGACTAGAGTACGAGACCAATCTGTGAATGGGTTGGGCCCAAGAGAGAAATATATGCAGAGAGAGAGAGGGAGAGGGAGAGGCTGTGGGTGGCAGGACCCAACAAGCAGGCATGCGGCGAAAGGGTTTGAACAGAGAGAGAGAGAGTTGGCTTATGACGGAGGTGGTCGCGGGACACGCAGCCCCTAGATAGCAGACGGCAGACCAATATTGACAAGGGCCCCAACGCTGTGTGGTTGGCCTTGTCTTCGCACGCACTGCCGTTTGCCCCCCACACCCACATGTACCACCGTTACCACCCACCCCCACAAACCCACATGCACCCTTCCTCCTTACCCCCTCCCGCTCAGCAAATTCACACGCACCTCTTACTCTCCCACCACACACACACACACACACACACACAGAGAAACCAAACTCCTTCCGTATCTTCATTTGCGGTGTCCATTCACGCGTCGCAAGCATCTGACTGAAGTTCTTCTTTCAAACTCCAGATGTCCACCCTTCACGTTCTTAATACTACAATCTGAAGTGACTCTCTGTGACGTTTGACTCCTTTTTGTCACAAACACCCCGTCCCTCTAGGCGCACAAAGATTTCCAAGTACATCAACTGCCCTTCACGTCTTGACAGAAAACCGAAGCTTTGGAACACCAACAAGAAAATAACAAAACAAAGAACGCCGATAACAAATACGTATGTTGGGATTTGTCACCAAACATCACCAACAACAAAAATCCAATGGGTTCATTGTTCTGATCATTTCTCTAGGTAATATCTGACGACATTTATTTCCTGACGGAATACATCAAATCAACGGAACACATGATGACCACACAGTAAACGCAGCGCCATCGAAGACAAGATGGGAACACCAGACTGGCTGTTTGAGCCATCTGAACGAATCTCTGAGAGAAAGTGGAGCGGGGGCGGGGTGGGTGAGGGGGGGGGGGTGCAAATCTGAGAGGCTGTTACTCTATTTTTTACACACCCGAGTCTCCTATGAATGGCGGATAATGTTTGAACATCGCCCAAATCCGTGAACAAGCGCGTGGTCAGGCGCCGGGTGAGGTCCTTGTGTCCTGTCCCAACAACTGTCCGTCCGGTGCAGGCCGGGTGGGGGATCGAGTGGCCAACATGCCGGTGGTCAGCGCTCCTTTTCACCGGCCGGACAATCCCTAGCATGCTGTGTCCACCACAATGACCGGCTTGCACACAAATCAGAACCTGCCTTAAAGGACTCGGGGAAATTAGAATCGTGAGTGCCATAATGCCCTCGCTACGTGTGGCATGTCGCTGTCAACTGGTCCGGCCACTCTCTGCCTACCACTTTCTTGTCAACTGGTTACTCTCAGAAGGATACTCTTCTTCATTCGCACCCCTCCTTTTCTCTCTGGTCTGTCCCGCCGCCACGGCCATCAAAGCTTGTACCCAGGGGTCAAAGACAAAGGCTGGCGCTAAATTCCCAACAGATTTGTTTTCGCAGCGTGTATCCGATTTCTGTGATCGTCATGTCCCTGTGAGAACGGCATTGCAGCCACGGTTTTCGTTAGTTTGACAAGCAGATGGGACAGGTACAAGCCTCTCTCTCTCTCTCTCTCTCTCTCTCTCTCTCCAACTAACCGGTGTGATCCCTTGTCACAAGCAAGGTTCTGATCCTTGCACTGAACTCTGCCTAACTCTATGACCTGCTGTAGTCCCATGGCGTACTGTCCAGTCCACCAAATCCGCGGTAATCGTCAGTCTGACCCAACCCTGGCAGGTGACTGGTAGATCTAGCAGTGCCTTAACCACGTGATGTAATTCAGCCGGTTGCGATTGGTTATTATGCGGTAGATCCAATACTCCCTTGGCCACGTGACCCATTTCAGGCAACCGATTGGTCCTGCAGCGCAACATTATAAAACATTTTGCAAAAGCTGCTGACTCTCCTTTGACTTATGTGGCCTATGGGACTACAGCAGATGTAGAAGACGACTTCTTTGATCTGGTATATGTCGCGTATGTTTTCATTCAAAATCTCTCTCTCTCTCTCTCTCTCTCTCTCTCTCTCTCTCTCTCTCTCTCTCTCTCTCCCACTTCTCATTCTGGTCACTGCAGCTGCGGACATGACAGCAAGATACATGTCCGAGTTGTTTCTGCATCAAATGGCAATTTACTTAGCGGTGTGTTAGACCCTGGGTAGTGTTTATTTCCCCGTTGTATGTGTATCGTATATTGTATCCATGAATAATCAAACAGATTTGCTTGATCATTTTGTCCGTTTATCCTGATTGTACCGTCAGGGTCGCGAGCGCGTGTCTGTTGTCATTGCCGTCGTCACTGTTTCATTCCATTTTTTTTTTGCCATGACCGTTGTACTGTGTGACGCTGCGAGTCCATTTTGTTTCATTGAATTCCCATTGTCTTGTCTTGTTCAAGCGGTCTGCGATCTTTTTATTCTCTCTCAGTTTCTGGCGCCTTGTTGAAGTCTTGAAGTCTTTCCTCTCTTCAACCTTCCTGAAGATTTTGTACTCACAGACGGAAACTTTGTGTCTCTATCTTTGCCACTGTCGTAAACGCGAGACAGGTATTTGTCACGAGACGACAAAAAATTTCAAAACACAAAAAAAGGTGGGAGACATAACTCTGCCTTACGAAAATTTAAACTCGGGACGTCGCTCTAGCAAAGGGGGGGGGGGGGGGGGGGGGGGGGGGGGAAATTAAGAGTTTTGCTGTCCAAACAATCAGAGAGACTCTTGTCTCCGCCCGAAAGGAGACAATTGCAGCCAAGCTGACGGTGTTTAAAAAGGGAAAGTATGTGACACGAACGTGTCAACTGTGCGTGCCATTCCGCGCTAGGCTTTTGGTCAGAAATGAGAGGGGACCTTGGGGGGTCTGACGGTCTGCCTGCCTGGCAGAGCGGGAAAAGGAGGTGGTAGGGTATGAGTCGGTGGTGGGGGTAGGAGAGGGGTGGGGGTGGCTGAGATGAAACGTAGAAAAAGACCAAGAGGTATGCTTCCCCACCCCCCTCTCTCCACCAGCCTTTCACAGTCACCATCTTCCCTTCTTACTCTCGCGCCTAGCAACAACACTACAAACTGCCGAGGAGATAAATTATACAACGCCTAGAGCTCAGCTGTACGAATCCAGATACCCCCCACCCCTTGCCTTCCTGCCACAAAAGACTGATAAACATTATTCCGTAACACACTCTTGTTTCCAGTCATAATAGTGTATTGTTTCTGGAGAATCCAGCCGTTCTCTCAGGCAAAGTGCACTTTGCTTTGGTTGGACAGTATACCTACCTTGCACGCTCCTGTTGTCAGTCATATATTCCTCTTAGAAATGCGAGGTTGTTCAACCTGTAAGGCAGTATATGTTTTAGAGAGAGAGAGAGAGAGAGAGAGAGAGAGAGAGAGAGAGAGAGAGAGAGAGAGAGATTAGACTACTTGAAATACCTTAATATCTACCTGGGCCTTTCGTCAGCGACTGCTGGTTTGACGTGTCATACGTTTTACCGCGTGAGTTGAATCGCAGGTTTGGAAGGGCGACATTTGAATCTTTGCACACAGATGAGAGAGAGAGAGAGGGTGGGTCTTTTGTTGGAAAACACATAGTCCCAGTTAGTTAGGCATAACAGTCCACATAAGAACCCGTTTGGTTAGAGTACACCCCCCCCCCCAACACACACACACACGCACACACTCACATTCTCTCTTTCAGACACCATCACAGAATATGTGTCCCCTGGCTCTGGACACCTCTGAGCACTCACAAGACGTTGTGTAGCGACGCATAATATTAATTGTCTCCTGACATAATTTTAGTGTGCGCGCCAGTTTCTCATAATAAGCTTCAGATTCTTTTTTTTTTTAAGACTTGAAAAGGGAACAAGCAGAAACTGCCTGCCTTTTTTTTTTTTTTTTTTTTTTTGCATCCTCGCCTCTTTACCTTCTTGTCGTCTGTCGTCGCCGCTCATCGTGTCATTATCATTCGGATCTCGTATGCAACTGTTTGCATGTAAATAAGGAATGTATGATATTGTTGTATGAGCCAAAGATATATTTATTTAATGAGATGATGTAAATAATCCATGTTATACCTTTGTCCCAGATGTTATTTATGCACTGAGTGCAGTAGCCAAATTTACGAAAGTAACAATAAAAGACATGAATATCAAGCAAAGACTTTTTGGGTCGCTTTGAAATGGTCTTGTGGCCTGTTGCAAGTGTGTGTGTGTGTGTGTGTGTGTGTGTGTGTGTGTGTGTGTGTGTGTGTGTGTGTGTGTTGCGATGGGAGAGAGAGAGAGAGATAGAGCGCGCGCATGCGCGCGCGCGCACACACACACACACACACACACACACACACACACACACACACACACACACACACACACAGACGTTGAACTTCATACCCAGAATCGCAGACCGACCAAGTGCCAGGCAGGACTCGAGCGAAAAAAAGGAACAGCCATGATCGACGATCTCATGCACGGGCTGTGAAGGGCACAGTTCTCGAAGGTAGAACATCGGACAAGGAAGATAAAGGGTGAGTGAGTTTTTGAGGCTTAACGCCGCGCAAGCCACAGACTAATTCGCGGCTAGGTGTGTCTGCACTACGTGAAAAAACAAAAACAAAAGTGTAACGTTGGGCAACTGATGCAAACTGATCTACGGGGCAATATAAACCTAGGACATGCAGGAGACGCTGCACATTCATACTAATTTATCGACCTCCCGATTACAAAAAAAGCGTAGAAAACAAATAACAATTACAACTAGGTAAAACAAAGATAAATACTAAGCGCATATACTGCAAATATTACAACTTATCATCTCCTAGGCGCAATAAACCAGTTCGCAGCATAGGACAAGGAAGGTAACTGTTCGAACTATCACCCACTCCCCGCATAGGAACAGTCAGCAATGCGGCAAGAGTGATATCAAACAACAGTTTCGATGACTGAAGACAACGTCCAGTTTGCTTCACGTGCCTCATCAACACATGCCAAAGAACAAGAGGAACCTACCGACGTTATCACACTTCACTTTCAGACAAGACACCGCCGAGTATTTCAAGTACACTTACGAAGAAACTTTGCACATCATTTGAGGACGTATTATGAAAGTTCGGAAGGACTAAAGTTTGTGACAGCACGCATTGTTTGCCTTTCGCCGACAAGAAAAATAGCTGACTCGCATGCCTGGTGTTAGAAGAATGTGCTGACGATGCTTCAAATAAAACACTGTCGAGACGGGAAAAAAAAGAGATTCAAGTGAATGGGTAGGTAAGTGAGGGAATACGACAGGATCACTTCTTTGCAGCTACACGGTAAACTCTCTCTGTCTCTGTCTGTCTGTCCGAGTCTGTCTGTCTGTCTGTCTGTCTGTCTGTCTGTCTGTCTGTCTATGTCTGTCTGTCTGTCTGGCTATGTCTGTCTGTGTCTGTCTGTCCGAGTCTGTCTGTCTGTCTATCTGTCTGTCCGACTCTGTCTGACGGAGTCTATCTCTCTGTCTGTCTGTCTGTCTGTCTGTCTGCCTGCCTCTCTGTCTGTCTGTCTGTCTCTCTCTCTACACACACACACACACACACACACACACACACACACACACACACACACACACACACACACACACACACACACACACTTCCGTTTGCTTGCCCCTAATTCATTTCTTGGCGTAACTGGGCTGTTTTTTCCTTGTATAATTTGCCCGCCTCTTAATGCACTTTTTGTCCCTGCACGTTCCCACGTACACAAAGCCAGATTCTCGTGAAGTCTGCGTAACCTACACTGACTCTTGATCCCTGGGAAAACAGACTTCATGCAGTTCAATTCAACTCATATTTAATCCAGTTCTTTAATGTCTCCCCTTACAGTGACAAAGCTCCACCACTTAAGTGGAATGTCTCCTGTACTGCCCCGTCCGGACTTCTACCTGGACGACCTCAATGCCTGAAACGACCAAATCTTCAACACTGTCTCTCATTTTGTCGGCTATTGGCACCCAAGCATTAACTTTCTTGCTGCGATTGTTGGAATGCATGCATATACATATCCTGATTTGTTCACGCCTCTCACGGCTCAAAGGAAGAAAATCTCCACTTAATAAGGAGCAAGCGACAGTCTAGAAGAATGCTGTCTGACAGCTCAGAGTAAATCCTGTTTGGGATCCCGTGAGGAATGTTGACAGGTTGGAGCATTTGTTTTTCTCTTTCTTGCGTAGGTCTTGGATCAGAACGACCTTGGAAATTCAGAGCGAGCACGGTATGAAACTGTTTGATCTACAGTTCCTGAACACCATCCCGACAAAAACGAAAAGGGCTTTATATGGTGAATAATTACAATGGTGAATGTTACTATGCTCAGGCTGACCGGAGTAGATCTCCAGTATGGACATCCAGCCAGGCTGCAATTACTGGCACACCCGAGAGCCTCATTAGCTAAGGGCCGCTGCTACATGTTGCCAGGATCGGCACTTGCAGGGCTGGAAATGCAGGAAACCCTAATCAAATCGCTGGCGGCCAGCTGGCATATCCCCCTTGCCGGTGCCGGCGCGGCAATAGAAAGCCGTTCTATTTTTCCTGGCAGCCAGCTAGCCACAGGCAGCCCGTACAGCCAATTGACCAATCACTGCAAAAAACCTTGCAACGCCGCAGGTTGCGTGTTCTGCAAAACCGCTGCCCGCCAGCAAGCAGCCGTGTACGGCAACATGCTGACTGGCTGTCGTGTAGCCGTACGCTTAACAGCCTAACGTCATATGGGACGGGCAAAAGATTCTCCACAATGACGAAAACAGAAACTGCTCGCCTTACATTTGCTGTCTGAATGGGGTTTGAAGACAGAACTGCATTTGCACATGCTGTATAATTATACTACTTGTAGGTAGTATGAGGTCTCCAGTTACAGCAACGAGTCTTTGACCCAATTCATGAAACCACCACCTGAGCTTAAAGGGAACCACCATCATCAACAATCCACAAACTGATAACGTCGTATGAAATTTTACCTCTGTGACTTAAACAGTCTGCTATGAACACAATCCAAACATTTGACCACCCAAGATACCATTGTTTGAAATTCATATTACATTTACAGCTGTTCCTTCATGGGGGTCATCAGCCTATTTTACATATATAACTATAGACACACGTAACCTTGACCTGTGAACTTCAAGTTTCAACACCATCCACACTACACAAGGCTGCCTGAAAGCTCCACTATTTCGAGTTCGTGTTACAGTTTTCCTTCCAGGCTATCTATTTATTTTAGTACGGGATACACATATCTACTTATTTACTCTGTTGTTGATCTTGAAGAGGAGGAGGTATAAAGACAAGCGGAGCGCCGGCGAAACCGTGGCGCCGATTCTGATGACCAGGCCACAAACGCTCAACATCGGCCAGGGAACACTGTCGCCATTATGGAAGCGCCACAATTTACGGCATGATAAGTACAGATTTCGTATTGTAAGAATGAAATCAAAGTCCCGCGCTATCTGGTCGTCTCGAAACAGCGCGATGATGTATGACGTATTTACAACAGATAGATTTTCATAACGTTTGGTCGTTCGCTGGATGGCCCCTCCAGTCGGGCGGCGAGGGAGCCGTTGTGTTTGCGCGATCCGCTTTTCGGCCGACTCGACAATTTACGACACCCATAAAGCGATCTGGTTCCCGTCGTGGGCACAGCCAGAACCTCGGTATAGGTGTAGAGAACATGCGGCCATTTGACCCGCCGCTCTACACGGTTTCCTTGATTTGAAATGTATATGAAAAATGGATATGAGGATATTTCAATATAACATTTACATTTGCCGTAAAAATTGGCCATCTCTCTCGGGAACCACCCACGACCACCAAGGTCATGGTTTCGCCATGATTTTCCGCCTCGTCTGACAGGCTGTACATTTGATTCAAGATATTTCTCAGCTGGATCTCCTCTCTTTTTGCGAGGTCAGAAAAGAGGGTTTGCGTTTCCGTTCAACCAGAAGACACAGCGTTGCACCTACAGCCATCGTGCTCAGGACAAAGGAAGCAGATCTCGTGCAAGATTTGGTCCGTGGGCCAATCGGAATAGCAGAGCTGGTAGAGCGTTTGGCTGTCAGTACTTGGACCGTGTGCTAACAATGATTGTGCTGGCTTAGTTTTCATTGCCCCGTCATTGACATCGCTCCTACATGACATCCATCCAACCGACCAAACAACCAACCAACCCCCGTACCATAGGAGACTCCCGAAAACGGATAGTGTTCAGGTGGTCTGAATAGGTGACCACGTTATTGGCCTCTTACTTCCACGATCTAAGACACGAATAGGTCTGCATGATTTTATACATCAGTCTCGCTGGTGAGCACGTTAACTGCAACTAAATAACTGTCAAACGGTACAGGTAGACTCTCTTGCCCGCGGCCATCTGAATAGACTACACCCTGATAGCTAGCACTCCACAATGTGCCGTCATGAAATATTTGCGGGTTGATGGGCAGACTAACGGTCTTAAAATGTTGATTCAAACCTAGCTCGAGTGCCAGAGAAGTTCGTACTTCAAACGTTGTTATTTAACGCACTTACAGCAAATAAACTGTCAGATGGCGCGTCTTTGCCTGATGTTATTATTGCTGCATATCTCCACACCTCATTTGCATACACGTATAGCCTGCTGCCCTGCGCCGAAGGAATGTAGATTTTATGCAGTTTCAGGTATGCATACGTGAATTATGTGCCTATGACAAGGACCCATTCGCAGGCCTACTTGCTTAAAGAGATCCCTTTGTTACTCTCAGCTATTTGTCTTGTATGTTGGAGGGTTTTTTTGTTTCGTTTTTTTGTGTTTTTTTTCCACGTTTTTTTTTTTTAGATCGTCCACAAAACTACTACCGTAAAAGGTCCTAAATTCTTTTCAAAGCCAACGCGTTCAGGCCTTCTTATCGAATGACGGTTGACTTCAAAATTTCAAAGAGACAATTTTCTAGGATAGTCCACAATACAGTCAAACCTGTGTAAGGCGGTCACCCAAGGGACGGGGCCAAACTGACCACCTTAGACAGGTGACCGGGTTATCCAGGGTGGCATGTCAACAGCTAGCATGTCAGGGGATCCTGTGGGGTGACCAGGTTAGACAGTGGCATAGCTTATACAGGTGACCGCCTTGGCAGGTTCAACTGTACTTCCACCGTAAAAGGTCCTAAGTTCTTTCCAAAACAACCCGTTTAGGCTTAGGTAGACTTTAAAAAATTCAAACGGACAGTCAAGGAACCCAACAGTCTCTGAAACGGCTCATCTTTTCCGTCAGGCCTTTGGCGTCTAGCCCATCAGTTTTACATTGTGTTTGTATTAGTGAGAGGTTGTGTGAAATGTGTGAGATATGTGTGTGTGTGTGTGTGTGTGTGTGTGTGTGTGTGTGTGTGTGTGTGTGTGTGTGTGTTAGCGCAATTAGTCCTGTCTTGAGAGTCTGCGCTCTACAAATACTATTTATTATTATTAATATTATTATTAGTAGTCAGAAAGTCGTCTGGCGTAGAGGAAGGAGAAGAAGGCAGACACAACTGTTGCGTCGCAGCATCGGAACAGAAGCTGTTCTTGCTTAGGAGGTATTCCAAGGCGCGTCCTCTGTTCCTGGTCCTTAAACGGACAAATTCCATCTTTTCTAAGCCAGCTAATGTTTTAGAACAGTTTCGCTGGTGAGTGCGCCTGTACGCTGGAAATACTCTATCTTGGTGATTAGTACAGCTCTTAATGCGATACGATGTTGTGTACACATTACGAGAGCGGCCAAACATTCAAATTGTACAATTGTTAACCTACTGGCCGCCGCGTCATCGAGAACGCTTCTGTTGGCTTAGTGCTGTCATTGTCCACGTGTCTAAGAAATGTGATGATAGATACAAAAAAAAAAAAAAAGGCTCAGAACGATCTGTGAGCGTTAAAAATGGTAGTATTACCCTTTAGAGTAGTCGAAATCTACACTAAAAAAAGAAGCATTTTCAGAAATCATTTTGTTGTTGTCCGTTGTTGTTTTCATCTAGACAGCGTCTTCCCCTTCTGCAGTTGTAGTGTTTGCCGTCATTGTCGTTCTTGCTTTCATGGGAACATCACAAACAAACAAACAAACAAACAAACAAACAAACAAACAAACAAACAAACAAACAATGATGGCATGCAGATTACACTGGTTTTACTAGCAAGTCAAAAAAAAAAAAAAAATGTGAACGCTTGACTGGTTGCTTCTACTTTTTCCACACTTTTGTTAGAGTTTTCTTTTGAAAATTGACTTCTGGCTGAATTTTTTTTCCATATTGCTGCGTCATGATGATACTGGCTTTTCATTGTCCTTCATAGCTGTTATGGATCATTTTTGACAGCTTTTATTTTTCCATTTTCCCTTTTATCAGCCTATTTTCTTCAACTGAAAGATGGCGTTCCTGGTAAATACTGATTTGAACAAAAACGACAAGAAAAAACAACTACCCCCCCCCCCCCCCAAAAAAAAAAAAAAAAAAAAAAACAAGAACAACAACAACAAAAACAAAAACAAACAGACAAAAAACAAAAACAAAAACACCAAACCAAACCAAAAGAAAACAACCCCCAAACAAACAAACAAACAAACAAACAAACAAACAAACAAACAAAACTAAACTAAACACCCCCCCCCCCAAAAAAAAAACAACAAACAAACAAACAAAAAAACCCAAACCTACCCCCAAAACAATACAACACCACCAACAACAACAACAACAAAACCCAACAACAACAACAATGACTTTTAAAAGTTGGTACTTTTCGGTGTTGGTGTTGGTATCGGGTGCTAGGTATGGTGACGTCAGTGTTCTGAACATCAAAGCCCGCCAAAACAGCATAGCAGACAATTCCGGGGACAACTGACACAAAAGAACTGATCCACAACGACGTCAAATGGCATCGACTGAGCCACACCGCCGACTGATATCAACTGATATCAACTCCTCCACAATGCTGACACCATTTTCCCCACACGCACTAAAATGGACAACGTTAATAAAACCCAAGGCATAAAAACCACTACACACGCGCACACGCACCTGTCATCCGCCGATTTTAATACTTCCATACTCTACAGCCAAATCAGATTGCAGACCCGGGGCTTAGACAGTAACTATAGTACGGTGAAGTGCTCTTCAGACTTAGCTTTTGACGAAAAACTTCACTGGGGCGGAGATATGCGGTCGCCTGTCTCCGGCCGTGGGACTACGGCGCCATCTAGTGGGCCAGAAGTCTCGCCTCGTGCCTTTCATCATCTATCTGGGAAGATATATCTCCTATCATGTCTACAGGGTGCTGTCATTAAACCCGTGTGGTTTTGTACGGAGAGCTTAGTATACGCAGGAGACAGTGGTGGTGCAGGGCTAAAAAGTATGGGACATTCGTCCTAATGTTGTCCACTGTGTGACGCAGAAATGATAGGACATGTGTGGTTTTGTGCGGAGTGCTAAGTATACACAGGGGGCAGTGCTGGTGCAGGGCTAAAAGTATGGGACATTCGTCCTAATGTTGTCCACTGTGTGACGCAGAAATGATAGGACATGTGTGGTTTTGTGCGGAGTGCTAAGTATACGCAGGAGACAGTGGTGGTGCAGGGCTAAAAGTATGGGACATTCGTCCTAATGTTGTCCACTGTGTGACGCAGAAATAATAATGATAATAATAACTGTATAGGCGCTTTACCCAATTTCATGAATCGGCTCAAAGCACCGAGAACTGAACCCAACACGCACGCTCACGTGAACCACACGCATTCTCTCACACACTGGACATAAACACCACACAATCACGTGGTGCGAAGGGTCAGCTCAGCTAATTAAATTTCGGCATTTAGAATTGCATTTAGTTTTCAAATTTGGTGGGCTGAACATTTTCAAAGCAGAGGGGTAGGAAGCCGGAGTACCCGGAGAGAACCCCCGACGATCGGCCCGAATGAACGGTGCCACATACGAGTAGGAAAAAATCTTTGCCCCGAGTGGTACTCGAACCCCTGACCTCTCGCATTGGTGACAAGTCTCTTAACCACTAGACCACCGACCGCCACGAAACGTTCAGTCCAGATAAATTTCAAAACATAATTATGCAGTGCTAAATGCAGAAACTTAAATAGCTGAGCAGACCCTTCGCATCCCGTGATTGAAATGTGTTGATGTCCGATGTGTGAGAGAATGCGTGTGATTCACGTGAGCTTGCCTGTCGGGTTCAGTATGCGGAGCGGTGAGCCAGGTAACTGAGACAGAGCGCCTACATTAATGCACTTCCTATTATCCATTTTAAGCTGGCTAAGTCCAGCTGCCTTACGCTTGTGGCAACGGCACTTTCGACTGGATTTAAGGGGTGGGTGGGATGGGGTTTGCGGGGTTTAACGTCCTTTTCCACCACACACGGGTGATATCAAAGACGGGGGAAACAGCAAACATATTTGGCCCCAGCCGGGATACGAACTCACAACCCGAGCATTAGAAGTCCAACTCTCTACCAGTCGGCCACCCCAGCTCCCCGACTGGATTTACAACCTGATTGTTTTTTCATCTTTTTTTTTCATACCACCTTATCACATTCAAATTCAAATTCAAACGACTTTATTGTGTCCATTAAGAACAAATTTGTTTTTTTTTCAGGGGCATGTAAAATTTAATAAAATAAAGGGTTAATATTTAAAGGCAGCTTCACGATGTATAACTAATATAAGACGAGCAAACTAAAGTGATAAGAAAGGGCACAATGCATAAAAGTGATTCACCACTAATTACCAACTAACTAAACTGAGCTTATAATACTGGTGGTTAAAAGTAGAAATTACATAAAGTTAGTGATTACCACTACACTCCCAAATAACAGCAACCGAAGGCAAACAAACTTACATACGTCTGTGTCTCTCTCACTCTTTCTCTGCCTGTCTTTTTACCAAAGCAACGCTTTCCTATCCACACGCACCGTTACAAAATCGTCGAATCCGCATGACCCTATCTGTGCCTTTTTTTTTGCGGATGAAGTCACAAAAGGTCATTTATAATGCTCTTTTTAAATGAATCTTTATCCTCACAATTAATATGTTTCCAACCGGCCGCCAGCGATAGCGTCTACCTGCCGTGTCACATAACAACCTCTCCGCTAACCTTTGCATACGCTCCGTCGTTAATTTCACATTTACAGCCCCTCTCTATACACTGTCTTCAAGCATGAGCCATGTACTTATCTTTCTTTTTTTTTTGCGTCATTTCTGTTTGTCCAGGGTTTCGTTTGCGAGACCTGGCGACTTGGAAGACAGAGTGACAAATTGGTCTTCGGGCGGTTCATTGTTCCCAGAGGCTGTGCTCGTTGGTAGCGGAATTATCCAGCTGCAGGTAAACTGAGTGTGCAGATTGCTAAATGCGGTGTCGGCCCGATCGTCTGTCTATGAGGACGGACGAAAAATAAATTGAGCACGTTTTGTGGGGATTATCGAGTATTGGCAGGTGCTATCAGTCGGAAAGTGTTAAGCGGAGAGTTAACCGCAGATTATAAATGATTGGACTGTCGGTATGGTCGGAACTGGCAGTATTTAGAGTGGGATTTGTCTTGATCCCGCCTCTCTCTCTCTCTCTTTCTCTCTCTGTGTGTGTGTGTGTGTGTTGTGTGTGAGAGAGAGAGAGAGAGAGAGAGAAAGAGAGAGAGAGAGAGTTATTTAGGGCTTAACGCAGCAAGAGAGAGAGAGAGAGAGAGAGAGAGAGAGAGAGAGCCCGCATTAAGGTGACGCCGAAGACGGGGAAGCGAGGAAAAGGACGCTTTAAGTGTTGGCTTCCAACTGGAATTCAAACTCCTTGAGCATTGTATGACCAAGGCGCTACCAGCTGGGCTGTGCGGGCTTCGTGTGTCTGTGTGTGTGTGTGTGTGTGTGTGTGTGTGTGTGTGTGTGTGTGTGTGTGTGTGTGTGTGTGTGTGTGTGTGTGTGTGTGTGTGTGTGTGTGAGAGAGAGAGAGAGAGAGAGAGAGAGAGAGAGAGAGAGAGAGAGAGGGAGAGAGAGAGAGTTCTGTACTGCCTTCGAGGCCTTTGCCGAAGGACTCCCTGCTCCAGCGGTTCTGCAAACAGAGGAATTAAGAGACGAAAGGTTTAACCCTTCGAATACTTGCTCGTCAAGTATCTAGCACGAAAGGTAATCAACCATGGCTATATATGGAAAGCCATAGAGCGAACAGGTTCACTGAAGATTACGTCAAGACAGCCGTGCCTTTATTCTGCAAAACTTTCCACACCGCCTCATTGGTGAATGGCTTGAAACGCACGTGACATTCTCACATGGCTGGAGTGAAACCGGCTGCATGCTATTTTTCTTTTTTTTAATGGAGGAACAAGCAACAGACAAGAAGCTGTCACCAGAAAACAAGCACACGCGAGTCATGACGAACTTGCATCTATGACGTATTACGTGCTGATGGCGACATTTTAGGGGTGACGACAGCGCCGTGGCATCCTCATTACATGCACTAAATGTCAGACCCCCAACTGCAGGCTCTCGTACGCGGAAGTCGAGATTAATACAAGGGCAGTGGAACAGATGTTACGTCACTCAAGTTTCGGCACGCCGAGGACTAGCGATTTGCATGCGGCTCCTTTATTTATGGGTGAGTCATTTGATAAGCATCCATCTTTTGCAGGATGAATACGTTTTTGACCTGATTTTTCCCTCGACACGTGGGAGAGCGTGCCTTCGTTCTTTTCCTAGCTCGGTAAAATTCCTCTTTGACAGGCAGCGATGTGATTGAGACGTACGCGTAAAAGACAACTTAATCCGCTGTCACGGGGTCTAAAAGTGCGAAAGAATGTGACCTTTTTTTTTCCGGTATGCTCCATCCCCCTTGTGTGAACCGCCAGCCACATGAAGATCAGCATCCAGTCATTCATGAAGTTGGGTGGGTGGGTGTTTGGGGGTTTAACGTCCTTTTCCACCATAAGCGGGTGATATCAAAGACGAGGCAACGATGAAAAAGCCAGCACAAATATTTGGCCCCAGCCGGAATACGAACTCACGACCCGAGCATTGGAAGTCCAACGCTCTACCATTCGGCCACCCCGGCTATGGGAAGTCTTTCGGCAGAATACGATACTGGATCTTTTTGGTCCAGAATGAAGTTGCAAATGTACCTGCCAACACTTTTACAGTCAGTGCCCGTGTATTGGAAACTTGTTAATAATAATAATGAATAGTACTTGTTTAGCGCTTAATCTCGCAGGAAAACAACTCATAGCGCTACACACACACACACACACACACACACACACACACACACACACACACACACACACACACACACACATACACTGACATACACTACCCGGCCTGATGCAGATGAACAATTGCGGTCAAAGACACTGAAACAATGGCAATGTTACGAGGCTTTTGATTGTAATAATGCTGACAATGATGACGCTGGTGGTGAAACAAGATGTAAGGATTTTATACCTTACCTTTTAATTTCCCACAAGGGGCAAATCAAGATATATACTGAACCTAGTTGAATTCAACAGTTTATACGGATACCTTCCTTTGAAACATATTTTATTCATATTTGCATACGCCTGTAAAGAGGAGCTCGAGGGGAGGATAAGTGTGGAGCACTTAAAAACTCGCGTAATAATTCACCACCAGACGCTTTTAGCACAAGACCGCGACCTTGTTTTGTGACGACTGTAAACCTGGCCTCACTCACATGCTTCTGAATTGAGGTAATTCAATGACTTTAACACCTCCATGAAAAATGGCCAGTACGGAGGCGACTCCGTCAGTCCTTTCTGACCTTTGCTTGGAGTCCCATCTTTGACCAAATACGGCAATGTTTTATACGCTATATATGGAAAGTCATGGGGGCCCATCAGCTATGCCAAAGATTTCACAAAATATTACCATACTGGAAATGAAGACTCCACTTTTGGACATTTTCCAATGATCAAGCCCGATGGACATGCAGTGCAAACCAGAATCAACTATGTGTTTGCAATCTCATATTTTCATTTGAGTTTCATACGCAGGAATGTGAACAACAACAACAACAACAACAACAACAACAACAACAACAACAACAACAACAACAACAACAACAACGACAGTTCAGCTCTCCGTTTTTGCAGCACACACTGCACCTCAATTTTATGTTGAATTACTCGGGCTGAGTTCTGACTTGAACAACGTGATAATTTATATTCTCTTGTACTATCCGATTCAGTGAATGTTCGCGGAGACGTATTGTGAAGCTGACCACACGAAATTAAACAGCCTTAAAGTTTAAAGAACACAGGAGATGTCGACGTGCCTGCTAGATCTTTAAGATATAAACCCTTCATCTTTGAAGAAACTGCACTTTGAAACACACACCTTAGAGAACATTATCTGACAATTAATGACATTGAGGTATCAGAGAGAAATGCACTTGACAGGAGAGACAGCTGAGGGTGAATTCAAGGGTTAAATGAAGTGAAGACGTTTGGCGAGTGAATGAATATTTTTAAGGCTTCACTCAGTTCCTACCAAGTAAGTTTGGGGTTGTTCACCAGTGGCCACACACACACACACACACACACACACACACACACACACACACACACACACACACACACACACACACACACACACAAATCATAATTAATTTATGTCTGCATGGATTTAAATTTGGCTTAGTGGGAGTGTTGCACTTTGATTATACTCGTGTTTGCTGCAGTGACAGCCGTCAAGGAACCGCTAATCTTGCCTGATTTTTGCATACAGGACCAAAACCGAAAAAGAGTTTAAAAAAAAAGAAAAAAAAAGTGGGATACGTGGGGGGTGAGCGGTGGTCTAATAGGTAGCGCGTCGGATTTAGCCGCTGCGCTACTGGACGACCGTCACCAATGTCATGGCGATGAAGCGTGGGTTCGAGCCCAGGTCGAGCTTGTAATATGTGATACCGGTTTTTCCTGGCTGCCGGGCTGCTCATCGGGGATTTCTCTCCGGGTTATCCGACTTTCCTCCCCCAGTAAAATCGTAAAAAAAAGTATTGGGTGGCGCTGCACTGCGGCGACGCGCTTCCCCCGGGGGAAGCAGCCCGAATTTCCCGAAAGGGACAAAACAACAACAACAACAAACTCGTGCGCGTTACAAACTGTGCTGAAAGCCGCGCAAGAATGAACTCGTTCAGAAACAACACATTTTAGCACACCTTTACTCCCTACTCATTGTCAGCGATGCACATTTTAAATGTCTCGAAACGAAATAAATTTCGAGTTAAAACAAGGTCATAAATAATTTGGACCAAAACCCGCAGCAGACAGCTATATGTTTTTCAGCCCCTCGTCTTAAACGGTCTTTTATATTTTCCCCATTTAAACTGTCACAAATGAAGAAAAGAAGAGAGAAGGGTTTAAGTTACAAATGTCACAAAACGAAACGGAGCTGACGTGAACACTTCTCCTACGGATGATTTCGTGCGATAGGTGGACGTGGTGCTATGCTGGAAATATGAATTTCAATTGTGACGTAATTGTCGCACAATTGTGACATTCACCTCATTATCACTGACAATCTATTTGCAATATCAACAGCAGTGCCCCCCTCTCCTATGTTCAAACTTGCGGAAAATCAAGTAGTTCGAGTGACAGAATGTTGAAAACGAGACACAAGATTAAAAAATGACATCAAGTGATTTTGACCAAAATTGTCCTTCCGCTCTAACTTCCGAAACTTAGATAGTTTAGCTGTCCCTTCGCACCACGTGATTGTAAATGTGTTCATGTCCAGTGTGTGAGAGAATGTGTGTGATTCACGTGAGCGTGCGTGTTGGGTTCAGTTCACGGCGCTTTGAGCCGATTCAAGAAATTGGGTAAAGCGGCAATACAAATTATTATATGAGAATCCATCAAGTCCATGTAGCGTGGGTCCTTTTCTAGGTGGCAACGGACATGTAGTAACATATTTTCGCTTCTTTCTCACCTCGTGAGGTTGTGTTCAAGGTGGTGTTACAACTGTGACGTTTATAGCCGCCGCACCAGCATCTTTCTGTTCTTTTTTCCATAAATGTCTTTTCGGGAGTTTCATCCGGGAAATAAACACATGGTTGACATCGTTGCTTACACCGCTTTGCCTTTTCTTGACAAGGTAAGCGAAGATGTCATGGCTACTTTCTACATTTCATGTGACAATGGACGTTTTTGAGAGAGAGAGAGAGAGAGAGAGAGAGAGAGAGAGAGAGAGAGAGAGAGAGAGAAAAAGAGAGCCATGTCGACCCTACACCTCGGACAAACAAACACAGGAGCGGACGAACTGAACACAATGCAAGACACAAAAGGGAAACGTCAAAATAATGTTAAGGGTGGGTGGGGGTGGGGGTTTGGGGGTTTAACGTCCTTTTCCACCACATAGGGTGATATCAAAGACGGGGCAAAGATGAAAAAGCCAGCACAAATTTGGCCCCAGCCGGGATCGAACTCACGACCCGAGCATTAGAAGTCCAACGCTCTACCATTCGACCACCCCGGCTCCCCAAATAATGTTAACATGTTAACATGTCTGTGAATCTAAGTGTACACATGTACATCTGAATTGCCCTAAACTGCCGGACAAACAAAGGAACAGACGAACAGAACACAAGAAAAGGAGGAGAGTTGTCCATGTAATGCCAAGGACAATTCCGTGAACAGAAATGTATACAGGTAGGACCGGCCCCCCGTAGTGTAGTGGTTAGCACTTCGGACCATGGACCGGGAGACCCGGGTTCGAGTCCCGGCCGAGGCAAGCGGGATTTTTCCTACCTAGGTCGGCTCCTACCCAGAGCGGGTGTGCTATGGGCCCAATGGGGAGGCTGTTGCCACACAGCCGAGATTTACCCACTTCACGGGTGCGACTTTGGGGGTGCTTCCCTCGGTATGACACGTCTTATGATGTGGATGATTACACGGCCGGCACCGCAGGTGTCGTAGTTCCCGAGCCTGGTTAATGCCGTGATATTTATGACAGGAAGCGTGGGATGCGGCCCTAACCCGCAGTCCCAAACCACACGGACGTCCATAGCATCATCTTACCATCATCCTCATCTCCATCATCACGCATAATAAAATTTGCCCCAGCTTCCGAGCCCTCCGTGGATTCCACCCATTACCTGGGAGGACCACCACTGGAACAGGCGAAAGAGTTGGGGCAGCAAAAAAAAAAAAAAAAAAATGTATACAGGTTGGTATGCTATGTGGTTAGGGAACATTCAGATAGAGCTGACATGATTAGTTCGAGTGGTTTACCACGACAGAAACCACGAGATGTTTCCATTATTTTTGCCGTAGCTGCCGAGCCTCCTGGCGTTTTCAGACGTAACTGGAGTGTGTTTTTGTGAACTCGTAAACCACTGGGTGGAGTATGGAAAGTCATAACTCACAGTTTCGCTCTGTTTCATTACTATTTAATAATAATAATAATAATAATGATAACTGGCATTTGTAGGGCGCATTTCTTTGGAATAAACTCAATACGCTAATCACTCACCGACACTCACGCACATTTTACAAACAGTGGACAGACATACACTGGTGAAACTGACTTGTTGCTGACACGGGAAATTACTGGACAGCTTTACAAAAGAGGAACGTTTTAAGATTGAGGAAAATGCAAACTTTTTACTGTTTACGCCAACGCCTGCGTTGACAGAGCGGGAATTTCGGACGTAAAGCACTCTTTGTTAACTTTCTGAAAATTTGCGCTAACAAGTGGTGTACAAGCTCATAAAAAACGAAGTAGGCTTGATACAGTGTGGACCATGAGCAGGCACAAAGTAGCGACGTGGTTGATACCACTTTTCATGACCTTTCTGAGCTTATCACAGTTCTGTCAAAAGGTCCGTGTTGAATTGGTTCTACAGCCCAGGATGAGTATAAAAGTATTCTGAAAGGTGGCTTTTTTGTTGTGACAACCGAGAACACGTTTGATTTGGCTTTCTTCTCCCGTCAGGAAAAAAAAAGTTCCCGTCTAGCCAAAGGTTGGCGCCACAGCCTGAACACGCTACCGTCAACACCATCACAGGCTTATAAACGACTGTCCTGGTAGTTCTTTCCTGAGGCTCTGAAACAAAACAGAAAAATGACAAAAACGCGCCAAGATGTCTTCACCCTTGACACAGACGAGCGATCTATCTGCCTTCCGATCGCACATCACGATCTTCCTGGGGGAACCGGCCGCACCACTCGGAGGAGGCCGCCGTGTTGCAAAAACGCTGCTTTTCGGGCTTGGGGACCTCCAAGTGGTACCGCCGTTCCCTCCCCGATCGCACATCACGATCTTACGGAGGGACCGACCGCACCACTCGGAGGACACAGTGCTGCAAAGACATGCCTTTTCGTGCTTGGGACCTCCAAGTGGTACCGCCGGTCCCTCCTCTGTGTCCGCGGACGGTTGCGGTCGCGAGTTCTCAATACGAATCAGTTTTTTTTTGTTTTTTTTTATGGCGGTGGCGGGCGCGGAGTTTGGGACAGGAGACGGAGGAAGTTGGGGTGTGATCTTATCGCCCCCACTGTCTGCGGTCTCCATCTTCGCCCTCCTGTCGTCGGCACGCTGCACTCGTTTCGCTTTGCGCTTTTTACGGGTTTGCACGCGCGTATCCGGTTTTAAGTGGTCGTTTTCAGAGGGAAGTAGACGCTTTTAAAGAGGCGAAACTGTCAATGCATGCTGCCTGGTGCATGACATTATAAGGAATGCATGTCCCGGCCGTCTGAGGAACGTGACAACGGGCCCATTCACAGCACGGCCCCAGGATTAAAAATATAGACTTGCAGCTATTTAAAAAAAGAAAACAAAAAAGGAGAAAAAAGTTATAAAACATATACCGCCTACACATCAGCAGGGGACACGGGGCAGCCAAACTCTTAGAACGCTGTATTTTCAATGCTCGGGTCGAGAGTTCGATCGCGACTGGGAGCAAAAATTCTCTGTCAGCTATTTCCTTGAACGTCAGTTCCAAAAGCAAGCAAGCAAGGATGTGCCACCTACGTAAACATCAGCGGGAAGGCTGGATAACCAAACTCGTATTATTGGACTGTCAATGCTCAGGCCGTGAGTTCGAGTCCCGTCTTAGAGCCAACAATCTCTATGGGCTTTTCCATTGTTTTCCCGTCTTGGGTCTTACCCTTACCTGGTGGAGCGGACCAGTACCAATACATCAATACTGATGGGCAATACCAATACCTATACCAAAAGGCAATACCAATACCTGTAGTCAATACCAATAGGCAATACCGATACCTATACCACTAGGCAATACCGATACCTATACCAATAGGCAATACCGATACCTATACCAATAGGCAATACCGATACCTATACCAATAGGCGATACCGATACCTATACCAATAGGCAATACCGATACCTATACCAATAGGCAATACCGATACCTATACCACTAGGCAATACCGATACCTATACCAATAGGCAATACCGATACCTATACCAATAGGCAATACCGATACCTATACCACTAGGCAATACCGATACCTATACCAATAGGCAATACCGATACCTATACCAATAGGCAATACCGATACCTATACCAATAGGCAATACCGATACCTATACCACTAGGCAATACCGATACCTATACCAATAGGCAATACCGATACCTATGCCAATAGGCAATACCGATACCTATACCAATAGGCAATACCGATACCTATACCAATAGGCAATACCGATACCTATACCAATAGGCAATACCGATACCTATACCAATAGGCGATACCGATACCTATGCCAATAGGCAATACCGATACCTATACCAATAGGCAATACCGATACCTATACCAATAGGCGATACCGATACCTATGCCAGTAGGCAATACCGATACCTATACCAATAGGCGATACCGATACCTATACCAATAGGCAATACCGATACCTATACCACTAGGCAATACCGATACCTATACCAATAGGCAATACCGATACCTATACCAATAGGCGATACCGATACCTATACCACTAGGCAATACCGATACCTATACCAATAGGCAATACCGATACCTATACCAATAGGCGATACCGATACCTATGCCAATAGGCAATACCGATACCTATACCTATAGGCAATACCAATACCTATACCAATAGGCAATACCAATACCTATACCAATAGGCAATACCGATACCTATACCAATAGGCAATACCGATACCTATACCACTAGGCAATACCGATACCTATACCTATAGGCAATACCAATACCTATACCAATAGGCAATACCGATACCTATACCAATAGGCGATACCGATACCTATGCCAGTAGGCAATACCGATACCTATACCAATAGGCGATACCGATACCTATACCAATAGGCAATACCGATACCTATACCACTAGGCAATACCGATACCTATACCAATAGGCAATACCGATACCTATACCAATAGGCGATACCGATACCTATACCACTAGGCAATACCGATACCTATACCAATAGGCAATACCGATACCTATACCAATAGGCGATACCGATACCTATGCCAATAGGCAATACCGATACCTATACCTATAGGCAATACCAATACCTATACCAATAGGCAATACCAATACCTATACCAATAGGCAATACCGATACCTATACCAATAGGCAATACCGATACCTATACCACTAGGCAATACCGATACCTATACCTATAGGCAATACCAATACCTATACCAATAGGCAATACCGATACCTATACCAATAGGCAATACCGATACCTATACCAATAGGCAATACCGATACCTATACCAATAGGCAATACCGATACCTATACCAATAGGCAATACCAATACCTATACCAATAGGCAATACCAATACCTATACCAATAGGCAATACCGATACCTATACCAATAGGCAATACCGATACCTATACCAATAGGCAATACCGATACCTATACCACTAGGCAATACCGATACCTATACCAATAGGCAATACCAATACCTATACCAATAGGCAATACCGATACCTATACCAATAGGCAATACCGATACCTATACCAATAGGCAATACCGATACCTATACCAATAGGCAATACCAATACCTATACCAATAGGCAATACCAATTCCAATAGGCGGGTGGGTGGTGGGGTGTTTGGGAGTTTAACGTCCTTTTCCACCAAGTATGGATGACATCAAAGACGGCGCAACAAGAAAAAGACCAGCACAAATATTTGCACAAATATCCCAGCAGGGATTCGAACACACGACCCGAGCATTGAAAGTCCAACGTTCTACCTTTCGGCTATCCCGGCTCCCAACTCCAATAGGCAATATCAACAGGCAATACCAATACCAATAGGCAATAGCAATACCAATACATCAATATAACACCAATACTGACAATACTAAATGTTATTCAACCTACGCGTCACTAGCGACGTGACATTCACAATGTTACACGTCATTAATGTTCACGTCAAACACTGTCGGCTCTCCGCGTGATCCAACTAGTCTCATAAAGCGTTTGTTGCTGGATGTTTTGACAGCCGGTTTGTCGGAAGGGGGTGGAGCAACGTTAGACATTTCCAAAGGATAACTAAAGATTCTGTCTGCACAGAGTATAAAGTGCAGCAAAAGTGAGACCCGTTCAGTGGAGGTGACGACAATGCAACAGTACGAAATTCTGTTACTGACACTGATGAAATACAATTATGATTGAAGGTGTTTTTGTACCACGACGAAATTAAACCAAACCACGAAAAACACTCTGAATAAAATGCATGCAGTGACCTTTCCTGTTCCGTTGTGCCCTCTCGGTGGTGTCGTGGATTTCAAAGTCCTTAAGTGGCTATCGCGAGGAAACAATTGACCACAGCCGCTTTGCGGTAGAGCAAAATTAATCTCACACGCTGTCTGCAAAAGTTGCCAAGCAGAAACTTTCCGTTGCCCGTCCAGAAGAGGTCCGGGCCAATCTTCGGCACTCCATAGGGGAAAGTCAAGACAAAAAAAAGAAAAAAAAAAGAAGAAGCCAAATTCGATATAAACACAAAACGGCGCCCTTGGAGCTCTCAAGGCCGACTGGGATATAAGCGCGATGGTCCCATAAATCTTTGTAAGCCTCTTTCAGCATAACAGTCTTTGTAGGTTAAATAAACAGCACGCGTACGGATTGCTCGGTCGCTGGGACCGGAATTATGTTACCTGCATCCACAACTGTGAACACTGACTGGACCTAGTTATCACCCGTTCCTCTACTGCCGTTTTGCCGTTCACACTTGCGGGGACTGCTTTTCACACTGACGTCAACCTGGAGATGGATGGCGGCGTCCAGCGACAGGTTCCTTCCTCACATGAGCACTTTTGGAGGATGTTAATTGCTTTTCGCCGCAGACATCAACGACCATCAACAAACAGACCGGGGAGTCGCCGCCTTCCGGTACAGACGTGTGGCAATTTGTTATGTGTGTGGAGATAGTGCACCTGAATCTATGTCATGATATCGTAACTGTCATTTCCAAAAAGCGCCTAAGCATCATCAGTTTTGATGGGCGCTTAGACCTTTTAGACTCGGCAAATCACAGGGATACTTTAAAAAAAAGAGAAAAAAAGAAAAAAAAAGTTGACGGCCTGTTCTGTTACCTGTAGCTGTTATTTACGCAATCTAAAAAAAAAAAAAAAAAAAAATCCTAGGTGTCCTAGATCGTATAGGTGCTTAGACCTTTTTTCTCCACGGGATGTCCATCGGGTCATTCATTCATTTATTTTTTTTTTTTAAAGTTGACGTCCTGTTCTGTTATCTGTAGTTGGTTATGTGTTTTAACGAAAGCTGGTTTCGGTCTGGGTGATTATTCGATGTGTGTGTGTGTGTATGTGTGTGTGTGTGTGTGTGTGTGTGTGTGTGTGTGTGTTCTCTCTCTCTCTCTCTGTGTGTGTGTGTGTGTGTGTGTGTGTGTGTGTGTGTGTGTGTGTGTGTGTGTGTGTGTGTGTTGTTTATTCGTCTGCCCACCACGCGGGCAAGAGTTTATTGGAAACAATTAAACTTCAAAGAGTTCTTCTCGTCTTTTACTGCGAGTTTTCATTTCAGTTTTGTCTCCTCCCCTGTTTAAGAGACTGTTGCGTATACGTTCACACAGACAAGAACCTCACAGGTCACTTTCAACAGTGAAGAAAATGCC
The DNA here is from genome assembly GCA_018292915.2 of Batillaria attramentaria. Taxonomy (NCBI): domain Eukaryota; kingdom Metazoa; phylum Mollusca; class Gastropoda; family Batillariidae; genus Batillaria; species Batillaria attramentaria. The sequence goes on along the minus strand of JACVVK020000001.1, from coordinate 1,208,269 downwards.
ATAAAGAAAAGCATGAACAGGTGTGCTGAAGGAGTGCTCAAAAGAGTCAGACATTCACTCCTAAACCACACACACACACACACACACACACACACACACACACACACACACACACACACACACACACGCGCGCGCGCACGCACCAACAAACGCAAGAGCAAGTAAACGAAACAAAGTAGGTCATGAAGTATAGATGAACTAAGAACTCTATAATTATCTCATGCAAATAATTAAAACAAAACAAAAACAACAACAACACAAACCGTCAGTAAAAAACACAACTGACTTTTCAAGGTCACGCCAATGTGAATTTCAAGGTTATCCCAAGGTGACACGGCATCACCAACTGCGTAAAAGGGATTATCTCCCTGCAAAGGTAACATGCCAGCGCGTCGGTTTCCCTGACTTTCACCATATCAAAGTGACGTCCGTATCTCCTCTGCCTTCGGGCGGGCGGCGTGATCTAGAGGGCCTGAATCACTGCTCACGCATGTCGTGGGCAGCCGGAGTGTAAGTTCGATCCCTACCCTAGGCCGGGAGAAAAATAATGTGATTTCTCCCGAAACCGTGTGAGCGGTGATGTAATAGGTAGCGCGTCGGATTTAGCCGCTGCGCGACTGAACGGCCGTCACCAATGTCATGGCGATGAAGCGTGGGTTCGAGCCCAGGTCGAGCTTGTGATATGTGATACCGGTTTTTCCTGGCTGCCTGGCTGCTCATCGGGGGTTTCTCTCCGGGTTATCCGGCTTTCCTCCCACAGCAAAATTGTCCAAAAAAAGGAAGGATAGGTATTGGGTGGCGCTGCACCGCGGCGACGCGCTTCTCACGGGGGAAGCAGCGCGAATTTCCCGAAAGGGACAATAAAATAGTAAAGACAAACACCCCTCCCCCAAAAACAAACAAACAAACAAACATACAAAAAACAACAACAACAACAACAACAAGAACCAAAAGAAAACCCAAAAAAACCCAACAAACAAACTGAGTTGCCTGTTTGCTCTGGCTGTGTGAACTGGACCTGTTGGTGTAACGGGTCCATCACCGTCAAGAATACATAATTATGTGGCCGACCTGGCGGTCTGACTGAGGTGAACAGTGTTCAGAAGGACTGTTCGGTTAGGGTGTCCCCCTCCCCTCCTCCCCCTATAACCTGCCCGCCAATCACATCTTGTGGCGTGGTACGTGAAACTCAGTTAACCAGCCAGCCGTCTTTGCCTTTCTCCGGTGTCAAGGAATTGGGGGAAGTTCGATTTATTACGCAGGGGTCTATTTACATGAAGAGGGAATAGGCTACCTTTGATCCGGGTACAAGTGAACGTTTTAGGTGCAGGGTCACACATACACACACACACACACACACACACACACACACACACACACACACACACACACACACACACACACACACACACACAGAGAGAGACACACACACACACACACACACACACACACACACACACACACACACACACACACACACACGCACGCACGCACACACACACACACACACAGTCTCTCTCTCTCTCTCTCTCTCACACACACACACACACACACACACACAGACACACACACAGACACACACACAGACACACACACACACACACACACACACACACACACACACACACACACACACACACACACACACAGAGTCTCTCTGTCTCTGTCTCTCTCTCTCTCTCTCTCACACACACACACACACACACACACACACACACACACACACACACACACACACACACACACACACACACACACGCACATACCATTTCATAAATAAGGAAGCTGTTAGTGCACAAGCCAGAGTCTCTAGGACAGATACGTAGCAGTTATCAAACATTGTCTTCTTTATCGCACAAGGAGGTTGAGTGCGCAAAAACGTCACAGATAACGGACATACCTTCCGTACTAATACGATTAGGGTTTTTTACTTTTTTTGTTTTAACTTAGCATTGTTTCGTCCGATGCTTGAATATTTGTAGCTGTAAGAATTACGTTTCGCAAAATGAACTGCACGATACAACGAAACGGTCAACACACCGTCATAAAAGATCGTCACTATTAAAATCCTCACATTTCCTGTTGTATGCGGGCGATTCGGTACCAAAGAGAGAGAGACTCAAGACTCAAAACTCACGACTCACGACTCAAGACTATGTATTCCTTAAAGGGCATTGGCCCCCATCAGGAAGGGGTAAGCATACATTATAACAAGATACTACATTTACAGCACTCTCTCCAGTGTTTTTAGGGGCCTGTAAAAGAAAAGTACAACATTGTTCAACATGTTGACATTTTTTGTTTATTGACAATAGCAAAACCAATATGAATGTTGATGAATTACGGTGGAGGGTGGGGTGTGGGGTGTGGGTGCTTGGGGGTTTAACGTCCCTTTCTACCACATCCGGGTGATATCAAAGACGGGGCAACGATGAAAAAGCCAGCACAAACATTTGGCTCCAGCCGGGATACGAACTCACGACCCGAGCATTGGAAGTCCAACGCTCTACCATTCGACCACCCCGGCTCCCCTGGATTACGGTGGAACGGCCGGAATCAAATCATGCCGCAAGGCATCAAGAGCAGGACAGCACAGTATAAAATAAACTTCATTCTCTACTGCAGAATGGCAGAGTCTACAAGTTACTGGCACAGAATTGAGAGAGAGAGAGAGAGAGAGAGAGAGAGAGAGAGAGAGAGAGAGAGAGAGAGAGAGAGAGAGAGAGAGAGAGAGAGAGAGAGAGAGAGAGAGAACGAACGAACGAACGAACTTTATTTTCCAACGGAAGTGATTTAACCAAACAATGATTATTTTTCAATCAGCCGTTGCTACAAAAACAAAAGACTACAATGGCAAGATTAAAGGGAAATACAAGAAAAAAAAAAAAACCAATGGCAAAATAAAGAAAAAAATACTCGAAAGAAAATGGACGCTTGAAAGAAACTTTCTTATTACCGAGAAGGAAACGTCTGGTTCAGTGTTTCAGTTTCAAGTAGATGGGAAAACAATCTTCTTCTGAAAGTGGAACGTGACGGAATAATTTTTAGACTTGGTGGTAGTGAGTTCCAGACTGTGGGCCCAGAGAAAGCAAAGCTCATTTTATATATGTCTATCCTAGGGAGTGGGAGTGGTATACAACCGTTTCTCATTCCTCTAATGGCATGTGTCGGTTATTTAATGAGTGATTTAAGGTATGACGGGGCATTCCCGTGAATGGTACTATGTACAAGTAGACATTTGTTCAGGATATGTTGACTGCGCAGAGACAGAATCCCGAGCTGTTTGAATCTTTGGTCCGTTGGAATGGTAGAATGGGGGTGAACTTGTTTTATTGCTCTTCTATGTAAGGAGTTGAGTTTAGATAAATGAACTTGACTGCAGCTGTCCCATACATTACAGGGGCGCCGGAAGATGTTGGGGGGAGGCGGGGGGGGGGGGGGGCAGAATCTCAGAGGGGGGAAACGCCAGAGCCAGTGAAAGGAAGCCGGGATTCGAACTCACGACCCGAGCATTGAAAGTCCAGCGTTCTACCATTCGGCCACCCCGGCGCCCCCCTACATGATTGGCTGATGGTGTGATGTGTATATGCATTTTGGATTGAAACTGGTATGCTTGTAGCTTTGTTGTGATTTCAGTAGCTGTGTTTTGCATATTGTTGTACTTCGTTATCGCGTTCTTTGTATTTTGATACACCTCCATACCCGAGACGGGGAGACAGAAATTAAAAAAAAAAACAAAAAAACTTTGAATCTTTGACTACACCCCATGGAACAGTCCAGCCACCCTCACTTGCTCGCTGTACAACCCGGGGAGCCGGGATAGCCGAATGGTACAGCGTTGGACTTTCAATGCTCGGGGCTTGAGTTCGAATCCCGGCTGGGGCCAAATATTTGTGCTGGCCTCTTTCTCGTTGCCCCGTCTTTGGTATCACCCACACGTGGGGGAAGAGGACGTTAAACTCCCAAACACCCACCCACGCACCCACCCCGTCACCCTCGCTGTGCAACCAACCCCAAAGTACCAGTCGCTGAGTTCTCTTACTTTGTACCGGGTCAGCGATTCCCCCCGGTCGGGTTAAGCCCTAAACGGTCGCTTTCCGTGATGTTCAACCCTTTGTGGCTGCGTGCCTGTCTGTCTGGCGTGACAAGTGTAATGTTAATTTGTGACACTCTCTGGCCTTTCTCAATACGTTATTAGGCCCTACGGTGAAAGAGACAGAGGTGTGTGTGTGTGTGTGTGTGTGTGTGTGTGTGTTTCATATGGGTGATCTTTAGATAGACTCGGTACACATGGAAAGAACAGCATGAGGCATTAATGATGTTGTCAATGGAAGGACCAGCATCAACGGGTTATGAGAGAGCATGAGAAACCACTACATTATGCTTGCAGGATGAAGAATTTGTCAGTATACCTTAAACTTAGAAGGTAGTGAACGAAGAGAAGAGGAGGAAGAAGCTGATGAAGGAGATGAAGAAAAAGGAGAAGAAGACAGAGAGGGTGGGTGGGTGTTTGGGGGTTTAACGTCCTTTTCCACCACATAGGGTGATATCAAAGACGGGGCAACGATGAAAAAGCCAGCACAATATTTGGCCCCAGCCGGGATAAGACAGAGAGGAAGGAGGAGAAGACAAAGAAAAAGATGAAGAAGAAGGAGACGAAGAAGACGAAGAAGACGAAGAGGACGAAGAAGAGGACAAACAGGAAGAAGACAAAGAGGACGGAAGAAGGAGAAGAGTGAGTGAGTGAGTGAGTTTTTAGGGCTTAAAGCCGCGCAAGCAGAAGGAGAAGAAAAAGAGGGAGCAGAAGAGGAAGACAAAGGAAAAGACAAAGAGGAAGAAGAAGAAGGTGAAAAGGAAGGAGAAGAAGAAGAAGTCAGGAGAGCAAGGAAAAAGAAAAAGACAAAGAGGAAGAAGGAGGAGAAGAAGAAGGAGGAGCAGAAGAAGACGAAGAGGACGAAGAAGAAGAACAGGAGGAAGAAGAAAGACAAAGAGGGAAAAGAACGGAAAGTCACGAAACGCCTGTTACAGAATCGTGGCAGAACACTCAAAACATCCTGCTGCCTTGTCGGCAAAACATGATTCATGGCGCCGACCGACAAATGAGACAAGCTAGTCACACAAGAAAATCACGCAGAACACTTAACAAGCTCGAAATTGTTAAACGACTTGAACCAACACAAACTATTTCCAGCATTTAAGCTCAGTTACAAGAGAGCAGCAAGAAGCGGTGGAGGGTTCAAGTTGCCAGATTTCTCCTCAGAGAGCCAATTGCGCGCATCAGGGTGACGCCGTCAGGCCCATGACAGATCACCCCCAATTTACAAGCGGTACGCGGGCCCAGTGCAGTCCCCTTGGCAGTGAAAAATGGCGCAAGGGGGCGCAAACACAATTCAAGGTCTGCTGTGTCACTGCACTTACCTTGTACCTCTCTCTCTCTCTCTTTCTCTCTGGCCTGAGCAGGTTAGGGGGGGGGGGGGGAATTTACAGATAACACAGGGCTGAGATGGAGCTGTTGATAAAACTCAAGTAGTGTGTGTGTGTGTGTGTGTGTGTGTGTGTGTGTGTGTGCCACGAGTGAGCCGCGGATGGAAGTGTGGCACAGGTGAGGGGTAAAAAAAAAAAAAAAAACCCACCCAAAAAAACTTCAAAGATAAAAGCTGAAGCAGTCGCCTGCAAAACAAACTAAACACGCAACACCGGACACCGCAAAACATTACAACGACAATACAGCTTCCGTTCAAAAACAAAAAACCAAACAAACAAAACAAAACAAAAATCCAAAACTTTAAGGTATACCCAATGCAATCGTCTGTTACGTTTTCAACGGTTAGGAATCAGTTATTTGAACTTGAACTTGAAACTGTAACCTTGACCTATAAAGCACGAGATTCTTGTAACGGCCTGGTCGTATAACTATCATGCTAGCCAATCATAAAAAAGAATTAAATAATAATAATAAAAAACAACAACTAGTCCCTAACAGTTATCTATTGCCTTGAAAACTGTAACCTTGGAGCGGTCGGTGGTCTAGTGGTTAAGAGACTTGTCACCAATGCGAGAGGTTAGGGGTTCCGGCAAGTCCCACTCGGAACAAAAAAATTTTCCTTCTCGTATGTGGCACCGTTCATTCGGACCGATCGTGGGAGGTTCTCTCCGGGTACTCCGGCTTCCTCCCCCCTCTGATTTGGAAATGTTTTAGCACACCAAATTTGAAAAATAAATGCATTTCTAAATTTCGACACAAGCTTGCTGTCTTCGGTCCTCCACCTGTCCAGTATATTTTTTAATATTTGATTGTGTCATGACTCTACTCAGATGCAATGTCTGTTCATGTATGTTCAAGCATCATGCATGTCGTAGTAGTCTTTGTCACTGTATAATATGTATACCAAAAAGAGTATTTAAAAGAAAGACCCCCCCCCCCCCCCCCGAAAAAAAGACAACTGACTCATCTGGGCAGTTTCGTTTTTTGAACGCTTCCTCTTCAGTGTTCCCAAATTTCATTCGCCCCCGGAATTTCAAGGTCTTGGCACCATGTTCGCCTAGTACTTCGCCTAGCCATGGTAATAAGGGCCAGGGGAACTCAAAGGACGTGAAGGTTTAAGGTGTTGCTGACGCCATCCGTTTCAACACCTCGCACGCTTTTATACAGCCCTCCTGGCGTCGTTCAAACTATTTTAGCATTCAAAGAGAGGAGCTCCCATTTCCTTTCAAGTCTCAGCCCCCCCCCCCCCCCAACCAAACTATCAGTCCTGTCCGGTACATAAGACATAAGACATAAGAATTTATTGAATTTCCAAATGTGGAACATAGCTTCGTGGTCTCATAAAAGCATGTCAACACTCACTCATATGGTCATACACACTGTACGTCACAAGACAGGACCCGACAAAGACAACCACTGAGAGGCCAAAATGGGTATGTCTGTACACATGCAGTCTTACGTCAGAAATGCTTATGGTGAAAATTTCATACACATTTCTGACGTAAGACTGGATGTGTGCAGACATACCCATTTTGGCCTTATGTTTGTATGTATACACGTATGTATGTGTGTATGTTCCTATGTATGTGTGATGTCATGCATTTTTATGTGTACTAATGTGTGTATCTATAGATAAATAGATGCATGTGTACCAATCCCCCCCCCTCTCCCTCCACTTTCTTATATAGAGTTCATCTCGCCCAATTTGTCTTTATATAATGTTAGCGCCTAGAGCCAGCCCCTGGGTTAGGCGCGTTAAAAATCTCCACTATTATTATATATATATATACATGTTGGACTTTGCCAGTGGTCGAATGCGTAGCTGCATGAACCCTTATGTGCACATGTAAAAAAAAAAAAGAATAACAAAAAAAAAATAATAATAATAATTCATACACAGAGCTCGTCTACGTATCCACACACGTTGAACCGCACCCTTAACTGACCGCAATACATTTTAAACGTCGTCTTAGGTATACAATTCACGTGAACCTGTCACGTTGCATGTAATGTCGGACTGACCATAAACTGTAAAAGAAAACGTGTAGTTTCTTTTCATAGTTTGATTTTTTTTTCGTCGTGTTTGTTGACCCTGCTGTGTAACTACGCGGAACAGAATTTCAGCAATTATCATCGTCATTGAGTTCAAAAATGTGTTGAACTGTATACAGCATTTCTTAGGTTGCACGATTATCTGGTTATTCTCAGATAATATGTACGAGCGTCGACGTGTGCTGTGAAAGCCCGCCTATGGTACCCATTGCTGAACAAACGAAGAAGCCGTTTACATTTGCCAGTTTTACAGGGTAAAACCCTGGTGCGTTGCATTCAACCAACCCAGGCTAAAGGCGACCAGGGTTCAACCCTGCTACGGAGCAGGACTGAACCCGGGTCCAGGGCCCTCCAGCATTTTCAGAGCCCGTATGTAGAACTCGAGGTTAATTTAACCCACGGCTACTGGCCTACTGGCCTAACCCACACTAGGACAAAAGAAACCCCAAAACAAAATTAAATTTAAAAAAAAGGAAGCGAAGAAAGAAAGACAAAAATCCTTCTATAATGGCATAGACACCTTGCTGGAATGGACCTGCTTCCTGATTAAAAAAACAAACAAACAAAACAAAAACAACAACAACAACAACAACAACAACAACAAAACCCCAGAAAATTTAAAGCTAGTTTAGTTCGAGGTTAGACTCTAATCCGGCGCTAAACTCCCCAACCCCGACTTTTACATGCGAGCCCTGATCTAAACATGCGGCTGGCGTCATGATGCTTTCGTCAAGGTATGACGGCGGGCATGACGTAAGTTTTCCTACGTCATTGCCAGAGTCAGAGTCAGATTTGTAGTGTGAACACTATTGACCCGAATCGAGGTGAACTCGGGTTGAACCCCGCGTTGTAGTGTAAACAGCCTGTGAGAGACTGTTAAATTATAGGACTCGCATACTTTGCCATTAATAGGTTCAACGCGGACTACTGGCGTGCCTGTCTGAGTGATCGAAGAATAAGAAGAAGAGGGATCAACGCCAACCCCACAAATCGTCACTGTAACGCAAGTGACAAAGACGTGAAAGACCTTGACTGCAGTAGAGACACACACTCAGACACTGACACAGTCTACAGAACAGCTCCGTGTCAGTCTTTGTTTCTACGTCATCGGTTTGCGGGAAGCCCGTGACGTGGGGCGGCACGATTCGGTGACGTACAGCCCGTGCATGGTGAGAGACGGGTCAGAGGGATAAAGGATAGCTGTTTCAGGTCGTACTTTCCCTATGTCCCTGACACGCAGGGATTTGGCTGGATCTAGCTAGCATGTTTACGTGGTCCAGTTTACAGGCGGACGTCATCATGCATTACGACCGACTTGACCTAGCTAAAATACTTCGCGCGCTCTCTGTCCGTGTCTGTCTGTCTATCTGTCTGTCTGTTTGTCTGTCTCTGTCTCTGCCTCCTTGTCACTCTGTCTCTGTTTCTGTCTGTATCTCTGTCTCAGCCCCCCCCCCCCACCCGGACACACACACACACACACACACACACACACACACACACACACACACACACACACACACACACACACACACACACACACTTCTGTTTCTGCCTCTGACACTCTTTGTCTGTCTGTCATTCTGTCTGTCTGTCTGTCTGTCCAACTTCCACCCCTGTCTGTCTGTCTGTGTCTGACTGTCTGTCTGTCTCTCTGTCTCTGTCTCTGACCGAAGATCGAAAAAAGGTCTGCGCACCTAATCTTTTATCCTTGTGAAATTGGTTGGTTGGTTAGCTGGGGTTTATCGTCCACGCCACAACGAGGTGATTGCAGACGGCCCTAGGGGGCTGGTTATGGGGGATGGGGATAGCTACCCTAACTGTACAGTCCAGCTGAACACTTTTTCAATCCAGTCAGACTGCCAGGTCGGCCACAGTTTATGTATCCTTGACTGTAATGGACAAGTTACACAACCAGATCCAGTTCACAGTCAGTGGAAGTGGGGCAACGTGAAAAGGCCTGTACAAATTTTGACCCTGTCGGGATTCGAACCCGGGACCTATCGATCTCGAGTCCAACGCTCAAACCGTTGAGCCACCGACTCCCCCATCCTTGTGAAATAAAGTTTCGTTCCTTTGTTCGTTCTCTCTCTCTCTCTCTCTCTCTCTCTCTCTCTCTCTCCTATAATGTCCGTGGAAACGAGGGAGGGTGCTGGACCTGAAAGGATTACCCCAGGCATGGCTCACAAATGGTGGACTCAGAGACGAGGTAAGAATTTAATTTCTCTCTATTTTCCAACACATTCCTTTTTCAATGACAAAATGAATTGTCTCTATAAGCAACAATGTCGCGTTGGACATGCAACCCATGTAGAAGTCATTTTTCTTTCGTTAATGCAAAATTGTTAAACACACACACTTCAACACAAGCGTGATGAACTCGCGTCCGAAGTTATACTTGGACACAGGAGACGGAACACAACTTACTGTGGAATTAAGCCCACGTAAAGGCAGTGTCAGGTGACACAACAGCCATGTTAAAGTGATGTACTCCAAAGCTTAAACCTTACATCGTTCGGCATGCCGGACCAGTATGTTTGGGTCTAAATTATGAGATTCACGAATAAGCACACGGCGCTAGCTTTACCAGCAGGGTGTTTATCAAGGATTGTGATGCGGACACATTTGTGTCGGACTCCACGATTGGTCAGTTGACAGTGAAAGTGGCAATTGTCATGTACTGAATATAATATTATCAGCTCGTAAATAATTATATATCGAGTCGAATTACGGAATTTAGCCTTCATTGTTCGAAAGCAGACAACCTCACAGCACTCCCGAGCCGTGATCACACACTGTATGCGAGCGGTAGTGGCGCACTACGTAAATGCACGTGCACGCCAGTCAGTCTGGGGAACCACAGATGACCCTCTTCAGTTTTTAAACCCCTGTGCCACCGAGGCTACCTGTGAATCAGATGCGGGTGGGTGGGTGGGTGGGTGGGTGTTTGGGGGTTTAACGTCCTTTTCCACCACATACGGGTGATATCAAAGACGAGGCAACGATGAAAAAGCCAGCACGAATATTTGGCCCCCAGCCGGGATACGAACTCACGACCCGAGCATTAGAAGTCCAACGCTCTACCATTCGGCCACCCCGGCCCCCCGTCAATCAATCAATCAATCAATCAATCAATCAATCAATTTGACTGTGTCCTTATACAAGATATTTTTGTATTACAGGTCACTGATTTAAAAAAAATATTCCGCGAAACAAGAAGTAAGTAAAATAACGTTTCGAGGTGACTGGGGGAGAATAGCCGAATAGTAGAGCGTTGGGCTTTCAATGCTCGGGTCGTGAGTTCGAATCCCGGCTGGGGCCAGATAATGTGCTGGCCTTTTTCTCGTTGCCACGTCAGTCTTTGATACCACCCTTACCTGGTAGAAAAGGACGTTATGCTCCCAGACACTCACCCGCCCACCCTGAAGGGGACTGAAGGAAGTTACAGCTTGCTGTGATTATATTGTTTATGTGAACACAGTGAATATTATTGCTGCTTTTTGCTTCACCTAATAATTATTTGACAATCGTTGGTCGGATAGACGACACTGGGGAGATTATTGAGAGATGAGGTAGAGCGCATAATGTGAGCTTTTCCGAGTGCAGAAATACTCTCGAACTGAACTGAACTGAACTGAACTGAACTGCTGTCGGATATCCCTCGGCTAACCTTCTTTATTGAAGGAGCCTTTGATACGTCTTGGACTTGAACCGATATACGGTATGTCATCTCATTTAAACCAGCTAGATTAAAAAAAAAAAATCTATATTAACATCATGTTTTAACTCTTTGACGACGAAGAACAATTTCTAACACGCGATTTCCTATAGGAAATCGCGTGTTAGAAATTGTGCTTCGTCGTCAAAGAGTTAAGTAATACCCTTTTCTCTTTTAATGACTTGAAGGAGGAAGATCCTGTTTAGCCGCGAAATAGTCCTGATCGAAAGATGATTTTATTTCGCTGTTCAGTTTGCACAAACAAGTACTCAGGCGGTGGCAAGAGGCCAGAAGCCCATATATAATAATAATAATAATAATAATAATAATAATGAGTATTGTATAGGCGCTTTACCCAATTTCATGAATCGGCTCAAAGCGCCGCGAACTGAACCCAACACGCACGCTCACGTGAACCACACACATTCTCTCACACACCGGACATAAACACATTACAATCACGTGGTGCGAAGGGTCAGCTCAGCTATTTAAATTTCGGAATTTAGAATTGCATTTATTTTTCAAATTTGGTGGGCTGAACATTTCCAAAGCAGAGGGGGAGGAAGCCGGAGTACCCGGAGAGAACCCCCGACGATCGGCCCGAACGAACGGTGCCACATACGAGAAGGGAAAATTCTTTGCCCCGAGTGGGACTCGAACCCCCCACCTCTCGCATTGGTGACAAGTCTCTTAACCACTAGACCACCGACCGCCCCATATAGCCTCCGCCCGCCTCCGAAATAGTCTTTGTTGCTTGCGCGGGGTTAACTAACTAAACTGCAAACGACATTTACATGGCTTCACCGTGTACCAGTCCTGTAATTACTAAAGTTTCTTATCGAAAAGTCTTGCCTTTAATTTTATGATGATTACCACCCCACCCCCCTTCACAAAAATCTACACATTTCTCCCTCGTAAATGCGGTTACAGCCTTGGATCGTGTTTTTCTTTTGCCCGCCCGTGCAGCGTTTCTTGTTCACGTGCAATTATTTTTATCTAAATTGTTTTGCCCTGCGTGCGTGTGACATGGGTTGGGGTGGGGGATGGGGGTGGGGGGTAGGGGGATACCGGGGGGGGGGGGGTCGTATCACTTTGTACGAGGTCCCCTTCCGCTGTTGGCTGGAATTATTTACATTCATTAAATGTGCCAATTCTACGATAATTAAACTTTGCGATAAACGGTAGGTGGGACCGGGGGGGGGGGGGGGGGTTGGGGGGGGGGGTTGGGGGTTTAACGTCCTTTTCCACCACATTATCAAAGACAGGGAAACGAGAAAAAGACCAGCACAAATATTTGCCCCCGGCCGGGTTTCGAACTCAGGCCCAGAGCATCGAAAGTCCCGCCAACGCTCTACCATTCGGCTTTCCTAGCTCCCCGCGAGTAACGAGAAAAAGGCCAGCACAAATATTTAGACCCGGCCGGGTTTGGAACTCACGACCCGAGCATTGAAAGTCCAACGCTGTACCATTCGGCTCTCCCACCTCCTCGGCGGTAACGAGAAAAAGGCCAGCCCAAACATATAGCCCTATGGGGGAACTCAAAGTACAGCAGTTGTTTTGGATCAGTCGTTTTTTGTGGGTACGCCTGTATTGCGCCTGTTCGAAGTAATTTGTCTCGGTAATAAGTACAGCTCGGAATGCAATACACTGACGTCTGCTGTTCTATAGCTGCAACGGCCAGAAGCTCTCCTACACAGGCTATAGCTAGTTAACAATGACGGCAGACGTTGTGCGTTCCTGCTTGCGTTTAGGCTTCTGTTGGCTCGGTGCCAGCCTATAAAATCTGATCTAGAGTTCTCATATCGCGATCAGAATTGGTGGCTGTTATCAGGGGCGTGGGGGGAGGGACCCCGGAAACATGAAACTTCTCGGTTTAAGGTCCTATTCCACCACGTACCGCCAAACAAGGTGACCAGAAAACACTTACCAGACAAATCTCATCATCAGCCCGGGCAAAGGGTTGGTGGTTATTTGGGCGTTTAACGTCCTTTTCCACCACATACGGGTGATATCAAAGACGGGGCAACGATGAAAAAGGAAGCACAAATATTTGGCCCCAGCCGGGATACGAACTCACGACCCGAGCATTAGAAGTCCAACGCTCTACCACTCGGCCACCCCAGCTCCCCGCCCGGGCAAAACCGGGTACATCCGCTAGTTAATGATAAGATACCACCAAAACAGCTCCGAATTATGTATGAACCTAGACATTTCGGAAGACGCACCTTTAACATTCCACACAAAGGGCGCAAAGAATCGGGAAGAAAGCTCAAGGGAATGGCACGGGGGGCATTCGGTAAGTGTTTACATTCTGTCGGTGATGGGACACACGCGGTGCTGGATTTGTTGCGGAGATTAAAGTGACTTTCTTTAACCCCTTGCGTGTGGCCAGATAGCTAGCATATTTTCTGTTGTTACCTATGGATGTCTGTGTCGCTGAAGTGGTCACTGTCGTGTTGTTCTGACGATTGTGTGCGGCAAGGAATTGCCATACCATACCATACCATACCATACCATACCATACCATGTAATGCCGTGCCGTGCCGTGCAATACCATACCATACCATACCATACCATACCATACCATACCATACCATACCACATTGTTCGTCGCGTGCATCTGCCATGTGCCCGTCGACATACTACGCGAGGTACCATACGGCCCAAACTATACGAACTCTCCTGAATCAACTTCCGCCATCATTCCGCAAAGCGGCAACGACGCATTGGTCTGTTCGGACTCGGCTGTAAGAGGTCTTCAAAAATTAATGTGACTCCCGCAATGGTCAGAACGGACTCGGCTTTAAGAGGTCTTCAAATGTGACTCCCGCAATGATCAGAACGGACTCGGCTTTAAGAGGTCTTCAAATGTGACTCCCGCAATGATCAGAACGGACTCGGCTGTAAGAGGTTTTGAAATGTGACTCCCGCAATGGTCAGAACGGACTCGACTGTAAGAAGTTTTGAAATGTGACTCCTGCAATGGTTAGAACGGACTCGACTGTAAGAGGTTTTGAAATGTGACTCCCGCAATGGTTAGAACGGACTCGACTGTAAGAGGTTTTGAAATGTGACTCCCGCAATGGTTAGAACGGACTCGACTGTAAGAGGTTTTGAAATGTGACTCCCGCAATGATCAGAACGGACTCGGCTGTAAGAGGTTTTGAAATGTGACTCCTGCAATGGTTAGAACGGACTCGACTGTAAGAGGTTTTGAAATGTGACTCCCGCAATGATTAGAACGGACCTGGCTGTAAGAGGTTTTGAAATGCCTGCTTCGCCATGGCAAAAAAATCCTTTTCCAAAAGCAGTGCATATATCACTTTTCAGTTCTGATAACTAAATTCAAAGCGTATCATGGCCAAAGTCGGTCACGTTGTTAAAGAAGGGAACATTTTAGACAAGAAATATCACAAGAATTCCGGATTTTCAGGATAATTCCCAAACCTGCGCCGAGTCAGATTCGCAATTTCTCTTTCACGTGTTCAAGCACTACACGCTGTCCTTCGTAAAATATGTATAGGGAAAGGCTTTTATCATTTTTTTAAAGCTGCATTATTTTGGTAAAAGCGAATCTAGGTACCTCCCCCCCCCACCCCCCCCCCTCCCCCCCTCCCCCCCCCCCAAAAAAAGAGCATAATTGACATTCCATTTCGCGCAAATATTTTGGAATTGCCCATAACATTTTTAGTAAAGTCTTGTTCCACCAGGAGAAAGATCAGAGCCGGGATAGCCGAATCGTAGAGCGTTTGACTTTCAAATCTCGGGTCGTGAGTTCGAATCCTGGCTGGGGCCAAACATTTGTGCTGGCCTTTTGTCTAGTTTTCCTGCCTTTGATATCACCCACACGTGGTGGAAAAGGACATTAAACTGCCACCCACCCACCCGCCTACCCTCACAAAAAGTTGTCTGTTGACCTCTAAGCGTGGTTTGAACCTATTTGTGTTCAGATTTTTTTTTTAAAGTACGTTGCCCTTTCCGTTCCGTCCAGAAGAAACATCAGTATCACTATTCTTTTTTGTTCTTTTCTGCCCCTTTTTTTATTTTTTTTTTCACACACAGTCCATGGTCTTTTGTCACCAACGGATGGGTGTTGTGATGTTTTTACTATTTTTTTCTGGTCCTTTTCTCGCCCACCGTTTTTTTCCCCCCCGCGCCGTGTATGTCAGTACGTCGGCAGAGTTACCTTTTGTTTGTTTGTTGAAGTTATGTCCCATTTGTTTATGTCCTGAAGAAGGCGAAAGCCGAAACGTTGACCTGTGCCGTCCTTTGTGAAAGTTAAGTGGTTTCTGTCCCTTTTATGTCGCTTTTATTTGCTTAACTTGTAACCACTTCGCAGTCATTACCGTTTCCTTTTCTATTTGATCAGTATCACCTCCAAAACACCGTGAGTGGCACGGGCATCGAGTTCTTAATCAGCGACTGAACATTCTAGTTTGATTTGTTCCAACTGCCAACAACGTTTGCACTTTCTGCCAAACTACAAACAGGTGCATGCACCAAACACTGATTGGGGGGAATGCGACCAACTGTTCTGACGAGATCGCAACAACAGACTGATTTGAGCGATCTTTAAACTGTTGTTTTGAAATGGCTTTGCTGGTTGTGTGTTTGTATGCACCTTCCTTCTCGAGAATTTAAAAAAAAAAAAGGCGCTGATAACCGAATTTCCCAATCGTCGTGCAAAAAGGTAGCAGCGGGTGGGGTGTCGGGTGGGCGGTGGTGGTGTTGGTAGCGTGTGTGTGGAGGGGGAGGGGGGTGTGCGGGTGGGGTGGGGGCGGGGGGGGGGTGTTGAGTTATGATCCAAATAGCTAAGATACAGATGTATTGTGTATTGCACAAATTTGGGTGAATAGACGCTAGAAAGTACAATAAACACTCCCTCTCTAACCGACGGAGCCCACGCGAACGAAATGTGTCTTTCTTTGCGCTGTGGATGAATGACTTTTTTTTTTGCATTTCCCCACGAATTCTGAATATTCGGAACATGACATCAACAGGGGGGGGGGGGGGGGGGGTGGGGGAAGGTTATGGAAGGGCGAGAAGCAAGAGGGGCGGGGTGGTGTGTGTGTATGTGTGTGTGTGTGTGTGTGTGTGGTCTTGCAAGACTGAGGTTGTTGAGGACGGGGGGGGGGGGGGGGGGGGGGGGGGGGGGGGGGGGGGGGGGGGGGGGGGGGGGGGCAAAATAGGAAGGTGTCCTGATTAGTCGATGTGCCGTAAGTCGCAAGAGATATGTGATATGATGCTGGGCATGGAGAAATAATATTGCCTTTACCGACAGGTGGCCTGAGTGTGTTTGAAGCACCTCCTCCAAGCACCAGTGTTTCCGTTCACAGAGAGAGAGAGAGAGAGAGAGGGAGAGAGAGAGAGAGAGAGATAGAGAACGAAACTTTGTTTTACAAGGATAAAAGATTAGGTGCACAGAGGAGAGAGAGCGACGACGACGACGGCGATGATGATGATGATGATGATGTGAAACCGGCGAGAGTTCTCGGAAACATGTTCATGCCAACTCACCACACTCACAACAATATCAATGCATTTCCTTCATCACTTAAAATTCATTCATTGTTGCTGCCATGCTTACAACTGCTGATGGTCACGACGGATTGGCTGTTCGGAACTGCGCAGGTCTAAAAACAGCTGCACCAATCAAGATAAAATTGGCTAATAGATTGACTGTGCTTTGGAAAGAGGAACGACGATCCCTGATTTAGAGAAAGTTAATAAAACTACTGAAGCCTCCAGATCTCATTATCGTGCGTACTTTATAATAATAGTCCGCGATATTGCAGTCAACACTGGCAGGTGGCAAATTGGTGGGCTTTACGTAGTTTTCTCTGATTAAACCGCCTTCACTCACAGCGGCTTTATTTTTATCGTAGCAATCAGCCTTATATATGTAATGCATATGTGACCCGTTCTCACAAAAGGGACCATAAGTCGAAAAATATCAAATTTGAGATGTGTATATCACTGCAGTTTACTGGTTATGCAGTTTAATTCAATATAAGAATGAAAGCTGTACTACTAAAATTGACAGAGATATCAGCAGTTGAAGTTGGCTACTCACAAGGCGGCCATGCTGACTCAAGGGCACTCTTTTCGAGTGTGGCGGCGTTCGGCCTAGCGCGACTTACGGTCCCTTTCGCGAGAACGGGTCACATATTTAGGCACTGGTAGTTATGGCTAAGCCATGAGTGATCGGGGAGGGTGGGTGGGTGTTTGGGAGTTTAACGTCCTTTTCCGCCACTTAAGGATGATATCAAAGACGGGGCAACGAGGAAAAAAAGGCCAGCACAAATATTTGGCCCCAGCCGGCGGGATTCGAAC
Organism: Batillaria attramentaria; assembly: GCA_018292915.2. Classification (NCBI taxonomy): domain Eukaryota; kingdom Metazoa; phylum Mollusca; class Gastropoda; family Batillariidae; genus Batillaria; species Batillaria attramentaria. Next base: position 1,190,684 of record JACVVK020000001.1, on the reverse strand, counting down.
TCACGACCCGAGCATTGAGAGTCCAACGCTCTACCATTCGGCCACCCCGGCTCCCCCCGTGAGTGATCGGGGAAGTCACATCCTGGATTACAGGAGAGGAGTACCATGACTAAGGCTCTGATGTCTTTCTCGTGATACAAAGGTCTTGTTGAAGAGTGTGTGTGTGTGTGTGAGGGGGGGGGGGGGGAGGGGGGGGGGGACGATTAAAACTTATATATACATATGCATTATTAAAAGATCTCATGCGTTTGGAGATACGAAAACGTTTCGGTTTGAGTAAGCCGCATTCAAACTCGGTTTCAGGCAGCCGTTAGCAAAAGTGATACTCAAGGGACGGAACTCCTGTTTTCAGTCTTTGGTCTGATTACGATATTGTAATAATATAGCTGTTTATCAATTCATTTTTTTTTTTAGTAGACACAACTATTTATAATGAATATCAAACGTAATTATGAAACAATGGTAACGAATTATAGCACCGGTATAATACGCGGACCCTACATGGTCCAACCCTTGTCGTGGGGTAGTGGCTTGTGTACCTCAGTGACCCAGAGAACTATGCCAGCAGGAGCACATGCTCCTGGCAGGGTCACCCAAGCTGGACAGGTCGAAGGGTAGAGGTCAGACGAATGTGGACCACCTCTCCAAGAGGCTAAACGGGTTTGCGTAGGGTTAACAGCCCTACCTGTAAAAAACATAACGTTACAGAAGCATCGACAGCAACAAACCGAGACATTCACCTGGGCGAGGAAGGGTCTCCATCCCGGAGACCTATGACGCATTGCAGTGAAAGCCGAAAGGAAGCTGCAAGGCCGACCCCCCTTCTAACACCCAGGACAACAACGAGAGTAGCCACATGGAACATCAGGACAATGTATGAAGTAGGAAGGACCATACAAGTAGCAAGAGAGATGAAGAACTACAAGATAGGAGTACTGGGACTGAGTGAGACAAGGTGGCTACAGACAGGACAGCTGAGATTTTCATCGGGAGAGCAATTGCTGTACTCTGGACACACAGAGGATGGAGCCCCCCACACTGAGGGCGTGGCCCTGATGCTGGCACCGGAGGCACAGCGGGCACTCATCGGCTGGGAACCTGTCAACTCCCGCATCATCACAGCCAAATTCATTACCAAGAAAAAAGACATCAAGCTGAACATCATCCAGTGCTACGCTCCCACCAATGATGCGGAAGAGGAGAAAAAAGATGACTTCTACCAACAACTGCAGACAGTGATAGACAGAGGAGGAGCCAAGGACATGACCATACTGATGGGAGACTTCAACGCCAAGATTGGATCAGACAACACAGGCTATGAGGACACCATGGGAACACACGGACTGGGACAGATGAACGAAAATGGCGAGCGCTTTGCAGACTTTTGTGCCCTGAACCAGCTAGTGATAGGAGGCAGCATCTTCCCACACAAGCGCATCCACAAGGCCACATGGAGATCGCCGGACCATGTCACGGAGAACCAGATTGATCACATCTGCATCAGCCGGAAGTTCAGGAGATCGTGGCGGGATGTGCGCGTGATGAGGGGTGCCGATGTATCATCAGACCACCACCTTCTTGCAACAACATTGAGACTTCGGCTTAAGAGGCACACCAACGCCAACAGCACACGGACCAGGTACAACGTTGGACTTCTCAGGAACACAGACACACAAGCAGCATTCCGGATCAGCCTTTCCAACAGGTTCCAGCCACTGCAAGACCTGATAGAAGACAGTGAAATGGACATCGAGACACAGTGGGAACACAGCAAGAAACTCTGGCACGACACATGCGAAGAGGTCCTTGGCAAGAGAAAGACCCAACATAAGGAATGGATCTCTGCTGATACCATCCAGAAGCTGGAAGTTAGGAAAGAGAAGAAAACTGCACTGAACACGAGCCGAACAAGAAGAGCTAAGGCAAAGGCACAAGAGGAATACACAGCAGCTGACAGAGAAGTGAAGAGGAGCACCAGGAAGGACAAGAGGGACTACATCGACAACCTGGCCAGTCAAGCAGAGGAAGCAGCCCGACAAGGGAATCTAAAAGACCTGTACCAGGTGACCAAGAAGCTCGCGGGCAAATTTCAGCAGACAGACAAACCAGTGAAGGACAAGAACGGGCACCCACTGACAACAACTGAGGAACAGCTGAAGCGATGGGCAGAACACTTCAGGGAGCTGTTAAATCGCCCCATCCCTGAAACACCACCAGACATCCCACCAGCTGAGACAGAACTGCCCATCAACTGCGAAAAGCCCTCTAAGGCGGAGATCAGGAAAGCCATCATGACACTGAGAAATGGGAAAGCTGCAGGGCCGGACGAGATACCAGCAGAAGCCATTAAAGCAGACACAGAGACAGCCGTCAACATGCTGCACAGCCTGTTCAGCAAGATCTGGGAGAAGGAAGAGGTGCCAGCCCAGTGGAAAGAAGGGATCGTCATCAAGCTGCCAAAGAAAGGGGACCTCAGGGACTGCAGCAACTACCGAGGGATCATGCTCCTGTCAGTGCCAGGCAAGGTTCTCAACAGAATTCTACTGGAGAGGATGAGAGAGGCAGTCGACCCCATGCTCCGAGACCAGCAGGCAGGCTTTCGCAGGAACAGGTCCTGCGCTGACCAGATTGCCAGCCTACGCATCATTGTGGAGCAGTCACTGGAGTGGAACTCCCCCCTCTACATCAACTTCATAGACTATGAGAAGGCCTTCGACAGTGTAGACAGAGAGGCGCTGTGGAAGCTGCTAAGGCACTATGGAGTTCCCGGGAAGATCATCTCCCTGATCCAGTGCACCTACCAAGACATGAGCTGCAGGATTGCCCATGCCGGCCAGTTGTCAGAAAGCTTCGAGGTGAAGACCGGAGTCCGCCAGGGATGCCTGTTGTCCCCGTTTCTCTTCCTCCTGGTCATCGACTGGATCATGAAGACCACTACAGCAGGCAGGAAAAACGGGATACAGTGGACACTCTGGACGCAGCTGGATGACCTCGACTTCGCGGACGACCTGGCGCTCCTGTCTCACAGCCACAGCCAGATGCAGGACAAGACTACGTGCCTGGAAGCCACATCAGCCGGAACAGGGCTCAAGATCAACAGGAAGAAAACCGAGCTGATGAAGATCAACACCACTGCCAACACACCAGTCACAGTCGGTGGAGAGCCCATCAGGGAGGTGGAGTCTTTTGTCTACCTGGGGAGTGTGGTTGATGGACAGGGAGGCACAGACCGAGACGTCACAGCCAGACTCGGCAAGGCAAGGGCAGCAATGGTCATGCTGAAGAACGTCTGGGCATCCAAAGTTGTCAGCATAAGAACCAAACTTCGCATCTTCAACTCCAACGTGAAGTCAGTTCTGCTCTACGGATGCGAAACATGGAGGACAACGAAGACAATGCAGCAGAAGATCCAGACATTTCTCAACACCTGTCTGAGGCGCATCTTCAACATCCGATGGCCAGAGAAGATCCGGAATGAAGAGCTGTGGGAGCGAGCGGGGCAGGAACCAGTGGCCAAGCAGATCCTGCGGAGGAAGTGGGGCTGGATTGGACACACCCTCAGGAAGCCAGCATCCAGCACCACACGCCAAGCCCTGACATGGAACCCGCAGGGGAAAAGGAAGAGAGGCCGGCCTCGCAACAGCTGGAGGCGGGACACTGAGGCAGAGCTATGTAAGCAGGGGACCAACTGGACTGGAGTGGCAAGACTAGCCCAGAACAGAGTGCGATGGCGAAGGGTTGTCGATGGCCTATGCTCCACGTGGAGCCAAGGGCCTAAGTAGTAAGTATAATACGCGGAATGTACTCCCCCCAGCTCCATGTACCCCGGGGCACTCCCCGCTTTAAAGCTGGGTGTACTCCCTCCCTTCTAAGCCGCACGCATACTAATGGCGGAAGTGGTTTATTAGTGGAGTGTTTCCAGCTTGGGAGTAAATCTGGCTTGTGAGGGTGGAGTCTGGCGTAGATCAAGACTAGAGAGAGTACATCCAGATTGAAAGATTAAAGCGGGGAGTGCCCCCCCTCCCCCCCCCCCCCCCAGCTGTTGTTTACAACCCGCATATTACACCAGACGGGTTTAATGAATAGGATGGTCTGTACTTTAGCTGGGGTCATTGTGATACGGAATCGGTCAACACACTGCAGAAACAGCTTCCCAACCGCAACAAAATCCTACACGAAGCTTGCGTAAAGTTTTACGATCCGTTGATCACCCGGAGCGCGAGTACATCGCATGGAATCGCATTGAGTGGAGTGAATCCGATAAGGCTCATCGTCCGGCATTTTGGGACGTTAAAACTAAGAGTAAGACAGGTTAATCTGGAAATGTGGGTTCGTTTCAGAATGCTTAGCATTAAAGTTTAAGTCTCGATCGATCATCTGTGTGTGTGTGTGTGTGTGTGTGTGTGTGTGTGTGTGTGTGTGTGTGTGTGTGAGGGGGGGGGGTGGTGGTGGTGGTGGGGGGGGGGGGGCATCTTTTGAAATAATGGGAATTTCTTGGCTTCAGAAATGCTTCTTCAACCAGAACGTTGTTTCCTACAATAATACACCCCCGCCCCCCAAACACACACACACACACACACACACACACACACACACACACACACACAAATTGTTCCCATCAACGAAAAATCAAATCTGAGTTCATCTGTCCGTAAACAGAATTGCTTTCATTGCGTGTGAAAGCGTCTTTTGGGATAATTGGAATTCTTGGTCTAAGAAATACCTCTTCAACAAGAACCTCGTTCACAAAAATAATACAAACACAAATAATCGTTCCCCTCAATAAAAAAAGGGTAGTCGAGAAAACTGTTTTCGTTTTCGTGGCCCTCCATTTAAGGCAGGGGTAGTTATCCAAGATGTTGGTACTAAAGCGCTTTCTTTGGACTTCGCGTCAAAGAGGAGGGCTGGAGTTTCTGGCCCCTAAGGCAAGAGGGGGTTTTTTGACAGCGAAGTACAAAATGGATTTGTGGTTTCAATGCTCTTCAGTCAGAGACTTCAAACACCATTGACTGGGTTGTGATCGGCGTGGAGGGTACGCCCAGGAAAAGTACGGTCTGACATAGAACTTTGCGCGTGCCCAAAGGGTACAAAATCATAGCCCTTATGTACCGAGAAGACGTGAGTTTAGTCGTGCTGTGATGCGTGAACACACACACACACACACACACACACACACACACACACACACACACACACACACACAGCAATGGCCAGTTAGTTTGATATTTAGGACTCAGCGCCGCGCACGCAACAAAGACAATTTCGCGGCTAGCAACTGTGCAGTCGCCGTGAATCCAGAGTGTATTTCGTATGACCGCGGCCATTTTGTTAACTCCGTGCTGCTATACGCCATCACCTTAAAAGAATCGTGGTGAAAACGTTTGAATCGAGAGTGGCACTTCGTTTGACGGCGGCCATTTTGTTCAAACCCCCGTACTGTACGCCATCAACTTTACGTCGTACATTTTGGGTAGTTATGCTGTTTAAGCTCCTTCTCGGCGGAGCCTGTCCTCTCTCCCTCTTCCACAGAAGCAGCCGGCGTAAGTTGCCCTAATTGGTTTTGGTAGGAGCGATATGTGTGGCACAACAGGCGGACCCCCGATTGATGAAAAGAAACTGTGGAAGCTTGAGGTCTTTGTGTTTGTGTCGGCGGTGTCAACGCAAGCTGGAGCATTTTCATTATGCACGGTGACCTCTCCTACAGTACACGGGGTGCAATAAAAAACAAAAACAAAAAAAAAAACGCTTGCATTTCTGGTGCTACTCCGCTTCAAACGTTTCGAAGACGGCTGCTCGTCATATGTTTGAAATATGAGCAGGCATTATTGTTTCTTTCCACTGTTGTAACGAGCTATTCAAAGTTATTGTCTGGTTGATAAAAAAAAAAAGCCCCATTCCTCAGTTTCACGCCGAAAGAGCATTTTTTTTTTGCTTCTTCGGCGTTCGACAGCTACGCAGCTACAGTCGCATCCCGAGGGATGCCACAAACTTGGACGCCCGGTGGAGGTCGGCCGCATTCCCCTAAAACTTGGTATTGAGGTCCCCCCCCCCCCCTTCCGGCCAGAAATGTTGCCGCATCTCCTCGTGTAGGGGGCAGTCCTAAAGAACGTGGGATGGTGTCTGGTCGGCCAGGCCGCACTGACACGGGGCTGAGTCTGCCACTCCTATCCTCCTGAGGTGGGCTCGGAGGCCACAGTGGACTGTGCGCAGGCGGTAGATGGTGGTCTGGTGTCTCCTCTCCCGAAAGAGCAAAGTCCTTTAAACGCTCGGGACTATTCAAACGTGAAAACGGAAACACTCGGTGGTACTGTTTGGCAACGTTCTGTACTGGCGGTGCTACTTTTGAAGAAAAGTAGCACCGGATACACTCGCGTCCATGTTGGCTACACCCCGTGGGGTGACTGAATGACATAGAACAACTCATACTCTCTGTGTGCTAGAGGCCGCAACTGCATTTCCCGCATTGTGGTTTCAACACGTTGCTTTGCATTTGCACGCTTGACGCAAAGGCGCCTCTGCACGGGAAACTGACCCTTCCTTGCAGAACGCTGCGACTCCAAGAGAATGGGGGGAGCCGGGGTGGCCACATGGTAGAGCGTTGGACTTCTAATGCTCGGGTCGTGAGTTCGTATCCCGGCTGGGGCCAAATATTTGTGCTGGCTTTTTCATCGTTGCCCCGTCTTTGATATCACCCGTATGTGGTGGAAAAGGACGTTAAACCCCCAAACACCCACCCATCCACCCATCCTCCAAGAGAATGACTGAGCTCGCATTTCTCCCACACTAAATATACTGAAAACGCGACAGCCACAAGTAACAAAACGAACTGTGAAAGATTTGCCCGATAGCATCAGTTCGTCAACAAGAGGCATTTTGACAGCCAGCCCCGCCTCCCCTCCCAGTTTTTCCCCCCGCGTTAAGCCGGGTACAAGGGAACTTTGAATGGGGGTGAAAGTCTTGCTGGAGCTGTTCAGTAGATTTGGTTTATGTCTTACAATGCATCTTGTACACGGACACAAAGGTCTGTTTGATTGTGGACACGGAGTTGTGTGTTTGTTTGTTTGTTTGGTGTGTGTGTGTGTGGGGGGGGGGGGGGGGGGGGAGAGGGGCAAAAGCTAGTACTTTTATGTCACGCGAGACTGACCTTTTTTTTTTCGACGACGACGACGACGACGACGATGATGATGATGCTGATGAAGGAGGAAAAGAAGAAGATGTGGAGAAGAAAGTGGAAACTGATGATACTGATGATGACGACGACAATGATGATGATGAAGGAGAAAAAGCACTGAGGAGGAGAAAGTGGAGAAAAGAAGAGGAAAAAGACAAAGAAAAAAAAAGATTCTGACGATGACGACGACGACAATGATGATAATGAGAATGGTACTGTTGATGTCCACAATCACAATGTTTATGTGCAGATTACAGCCGATGACAGCGCTCTCAGAAAGGCGATTATTTCCTCAAACGTAAAACAGATCAGACCAACGTTCACGTGTTTGTCACGTGCACATGGTGCTTTAACGTTGGCACATGGTCACGTGCAGACTGATATCATTATGCAAGTATCCGTCTGCAGCTGCCCCCGCAGGGAGTATGGTGTTGTCTGCTTGTGTGGTCATCAAAGAAAATTGGGGAGGGGGGTATCAAGCTTGGTCTTCCTACGCTTATGTATCCTAATAGCCCCCCTGGAAAGTGGAACCAGAAAAAAGAAGAGAAAAATGCCGTAGTCTTTAGCTTAATGTGGTCGTCTGGGCGATTCCAGAGTGTGACAAAATATGTCAGCCCGAGCCGGCAAAGAAAGAAAAGGCGATGGGGACAGAGAGTCGAGCAGTTTTAATCTCTGTTGCGTTTTAGATATATACAAGTTACAAGCCTAGGGTGCGAAAGTAGACACAACATTTTCGCAAAACTCTGGTAGGAAAAGTAACGAAAAGGAACTGTTACATCATCATACGACCGCCCCCCCCCCCCATTTTAAAAACCATATATGTACACACACACACACACACACACACACACACACACACACACACACACACACGTACACACAACACACACACACAACACACACACACACACACACACACACACACACACGACAACAACAACAACAACATACAAATATAAACATATGCATACAGGGATACAATTATGTAGGTGTAACAAACATACATACAACCCTATACGCAAAATACACACATAAACTAAAGCAAACCAAATCAAAACAACACCCAAAAAACAAAACAAAACAAAACAAAACAAAACAGAACAGAGAGTTCAAAAAGCAGAAGTACATTACAACAATCGAAATATTAGAGGAGTACTGTACTACTGTATTACCAGTTCGGGGAGCCGGGATGGCCGAATAGTAGAACGTTAGACTTCTAATGCTCGGGTCGTGAGTTCGTATCCCGGCTGGGGCCAAATATTTGTGCTGGCTTTTTCATAGTTACCCCGTCTTTGATAACCCCCGTATATTGTGGAAAAGGATGCTACACCTCCAAACACCCACCCACCCGTATTTGCAGGACACCGGTACAGTGAAACATATAACCACCAACGGAACTGATTTGCGGTAGTAATTTGAGCAATAAACTTTACAAAAGGACACAAGACACTAACTTTCATCTAGCGTTTCAAAAACCTGCAGTTTCCGTGGTTAAGTTTCCTCGCTGAAATGAAGGGATCGGAGCCAACGGGCAGACAATTACTGCGAAGGAACAGAGTTAATTGCTCTTTGTGCGAGACAAGAACAGTGAACTTGCGTGTTTGGAAATAGCGAGTTAAGTCATTGTGTGGGTCTCCCTGCTGTCTGGCCGGATGGGTTATGAAAAAAAAAAAAAAAAAAAGGCGGACGTATGTTGTTGTCAAGGCGACTGAGCGTGTGAGACAACAATGCGGAAAAGCCAATATGAAAAAGGAAAAGGAAAGACATGGATGAAGACGAAAAGATGAATAGGAGAGAAAAGGGTGGGTGGGTGGGTGTTTGGGAGTTTAACGTCCCTTTCCACCACATTAGGGGCGGTCGGTGGTCTAGTGGTTAAGAGACTTGTCACCAATGCGAGAGGTCAGGGGTTCGAGCCCCACTCGGGGCAAAGAATTTTTCCTTCTCGTATGTGGCACCGTTCATTCGGGCCGATCGTCGGGGGTTCTCTCCGGGTACTCCGGCTTCCTCCCCCTCTGCTTTGGAAATGTTCAGCCCACCAAGTTTGAAAAATAAAAGCATATCTAAATTCCGAAATTTAAATAGCTGAGCTGACCCTTCGCACCACGTGATTGTAATACGTTTATGTCCTGTGTGTGATTCACGTGAGCGTGCGTGTTGGGTTTAGCTCGCGGCGCTTTGAGCCAAAATATTTGGGATAAAGCGCCTATATTAATGCGATTATTATTATTATTATTATATCAAAGACGGGGCAACGAGAAAAAAGGCCAGCACAAATATTTGGCCCCAGCCGGCGGGATTCGAACTCACGACCCGAGCACTGAGCGTCCAACGCTCTACCATTCGGCCACCCCGGCTCCTAGGAGAGAAAAGAAATTACATGTACCACGAGAGAATGATGATGATGATGATGATGATGATGATGAGAGGAAAGGAGAACAGGAGGGACAAGACCAAAGAGAGAAAATAAAGATATTGACGACGGCAACGACGACGATGATGATGATGATGATAATTATAAAAGAGGAGAACGAAAAGGGGGTGGGGGATGTTTGGGAGTTTAATATCCTTTCCGCCATGTAAAGGTGATTTCAAAGACGGGGGGCAACGAGAAAAGGACCAGTACAAATATTTGGCCCCACCTGGGATTCAAACTCACCACCCGACAATTGAGAGTCCAACGCTCTACCAGGGGAGGACGAAAAGAAAAATAAGCACGAGGTGGAGGAGGAGGAGGAAATGGTGAGGGGGTGGGTAGGTGTTTGGGAGTTTAACGTCCTTTTCCACCGTGTATGGAGGATGTGGAGAAGAAGAAGCAGAATATGAAAGAAAATTATGATAGTGTAGAAAATAAGAAAAAAAAAGAGTGTATTTTCTTTACTTTTTTTTTTAATCGCACGGCTTGTTGTGTTGTGTTGTGTTGTCTTGTGTTGTGTTGTGTGTGTGTGTGTGTGTGTGTGTGTGTGTGTGTGTGTGTGTGTGTGTGTGTGTGTGTGTGTGTGCGCGCGCGCGCGCTCTTGCGTTCGTGAGTGCGTGCGTGTGTGTGTTCATGCACATTAATTATGAAAGATTCACGTATATGAAAATTCTTTAAAAAGTGCTTTTATGTTGTCTCGCATGTGTTCATGCGATTACGAAAACCACTACCTGGGATCGCGCCATCTTTTAATTTGCACCTGTCTCTCCTCACGAGATTTTAAATCTGCCCATCTCATCTCATCTCGTTGTGAAAGGTCCACGTGATCCAGGAAGAGCAGGTGCAGCACGTGCTAAAGACGATTCCGGACACGACCGTGATAAGACGTCACTGGGAGTTACGCGTGCTGTGTCAGCCCAGTGACGGTGGCGTGACAGAACTGATATAACATCCCTAACTGAATGTTATAACAATGTGGTTAATATTACCGTATGTACCCCCACCTTACACTGCTTTCAGTTGTGATCCAACCACGTCTGTCTGCTTCGATTTTCTTTTCTCTGTATGGAATAACTGTCTCTTCATGAAATGTGTGTGTG
>JACVVK020000001.1:1145000-1177500 GCA_018292915.2 Batillaria attramentaria | reverse complement strand
TTGGTCTCTTCTGCCCTGAACATCGACTGCAGCAACCTTTAACAAGACCTTTAGCATGCACACAATATCAATGCCCCTTTCATTCAAGTGCAACGCAGGCGGACATCACCATAGATATAGTGTTTTTTTTTCTTTTTCTCTCGGTTGTTTCCCAGGAAGATGATTTATCAGACGCAGTTCTGTCAATACCGTACTGCGAATCCTACGGCTACATTCCGCTCGTGCTGCGGGATTAAGACACACTCAAGTCAAATGCAAGTTCCGAAATGATAAGCTCTTGTTTTAACCCTTTACGTGGCTTTGTTTCGCTCTACGCGTGCCTTGAGTGAGCCCTCTCACAGCCCCGAATAAAAGAGATACTTCACACTGAGCCATCACCCTGTGCGGCCTCTGAATAACCTCCCTTGAGATCAACTCACGGGTCGATCTTTACAAAGGCGATGACACATTTGTGTGAAAAAATTCCAGGTACTGGCGATTCCATGTATTGTGCATAGTGCATGTCTGTTTTGAAAGTGGATCAGGCAGCGTTATGTTCTGCGATAATTAAACAAAAGCGAAATGAATAATTCCTAGAAATATTTGAAAATTCACCCCCCCCCGCACCCCCCCATCCCCCCTACACACACACACACACACACACACACACACACACACACACACACACACACACACACACACACATCCCCTTCTCCTGCTTCTTTAAGTCAGGAATAATCAGGTCGGGAAGGACCCCGGAGGGGGGGGGGGTCACTTGTGGTCAGTACTAATGTTACAGTCAGCGTTCGGCCAGTGTTTTCAGGTTGTTGTTGATTTTTCAGCGACGCAGCTGGTTGTGTGGATACACGCGATGACAACATGATAGTACCCAAGGCACCTCCAGCGTAAGGCCTCGTGAAAGGTCTGACACGCTGAGAAAACGGTTTCCATTACACTACAAATGGCGACCTGTACGCTTGCATCCTAAAAATCCTTGGTAATACGTGTCATCGGATGTCATTGGGTTAAACCTGCACCCACCCTGCACCCCTCAACCACCAACCCCCACCCCACCCATGCCACTTCGTGGCAGATCCTCACATAATAAAAACACACCCAGGCCCTTTCCGTTTCCTATTTTTGAGTTTAGTTGATCTTTAAGTCAAGGGGGATGGAGGGTGGTGAGGGTGGAGCGCATTTCACACAATTCCTGATTCGGCAAGAGAGACCAGCCCCGGGCCCCTGGTTCACACGCCACGACACAGACACCCGGGAAGTTTGGATCGGAAGAGCTTGACCTCGTGAACCGTGACCGACACGTGGGAACAACTTTCTCGTTTGTCATCCTTTTTTCCTGGCTCTACAGGCCCGAGATCAAACAAGCACATTAACACCTATAAGCCTGCATGGCAGGGTTCAGGTTAACCCGGGCCAGCCCTCTCTCTCTCTCTTTCCTTGCTTTTTCCAAGAGGAGTCTTCCTTCAGTCTAGTCAGCCCGGTACGGACAAGGTTCAGGTGAAACAGATGACGTTCTCGATTTGCGTACGCGGCCTACGATGCCGGCTGCGTAACGGCGTACGCACGTGTGTGCAATGGTGGGCCTGTTCACCAAGAGATTTCCGGGATACGGACTTTGTACGTACGTGCGCAGAGCAGATATATATATATATGGCAACTGAAGAGGACAGCCGAAAAGAAGATCAAAGAGACAGAGCTTGCCCTGGACCGTTTACAAACACTTTGGGAAGATTATTTAAAGTGCTATGGAGCAACGCTGACTGAGGAACACACACAAAAAAGATTTCCTGAGGACTGTCGACCTCATCACCACTACCAACCTACAGACATCGGAGGCCAAATTTCAGGGAGCGCAGAGAAGAGGCAGAAAATGACAGTTATGTTCATTGGACAATATCACAATGCTGATTACGCTGACTAGAAATATCTGTGCTGGCCTCTTTCTCGTTGCGTCGTCTTTGATATCATGTCACCCATGCGTGGTGGAAAAGGGCGTCACACTCCCAAACACCCACCCACTCACCCACCCACGCGCTGACTAGAAACAACGGTGCTGAACAACCCTCGGGGGGGGGGGGGGGGATTTGCGAGGAAGGTGGATGGGTATTTGGGAGTTCAACGTCCATGTCCACCACGTATGGGTGATATCAAAGACGGCGCAACGAGAAAGAGGCCAGCACAAATACGTGGCCCCAGCCGGGATTCGAACTCATGACCCGAGTCCAATGCTCTACCATTCGGCTGTCCGGCCGGCTTCCCTAAGTTGCGAGGAAGCAGGATGGGGGGTAAGGGTGGGCAGGTATTTTTCGCGTAGACCACAAAACTTCTCTCTTGTGCTGTATCATGAGCTCAGGTTTCAACGTAAACTAGTTCTTGCTTCACTTCATCAGTGCCCGCTTTTTCATTTCACTCTTCTTCTAAAATTCTTTCCGTTGGGAGGGGTAGGGGGCGATACGGAAGAGGGGTGGAACTACTTTCCTTTTTGTCGACCAGTGGTAGTTTAGTCAGTCTTTGTATAGAGACATATTATACAGCTATACATAACTACCCTCCGTGTGAGCTCTGTTAGTGGAACGAAGCTACAGGAAAGTGCCTGGAGGGGAGCGGAGGGGAGGGGAGCGGAGGGGAGGGGAGGGGAGGGGAGGGGAGGGGAGCGGAGGGGAGGGGAGGGGAGAGGACGGGAGGGGCGTGTAATAATTTTTCATATTTTCGTACAAAATTTCTCTCTTTTCTCTTTTGCCTTTAGTTGGCCGGCGGTAATTTTTATCAGTCTTTATTTTTTTATATATACAAAATATATATCTAACCGTCATATGAGCCCTTTTAGTGGAAAGAAGCACGAGGAGAGGTTCGGGCACAAGGAGGGCACTTGTGAGACCCTAGGAATTAGGGTTATTTGTGCCTTAATACAGCCACTAATCCCCCGCTGAACGGAAAATTATAAGGCAGGTTTGCTACACCTCTATGCTTCATAAGACAAGCCCCTGGAGGCTTTTAGGCTGCCTCTGGAAGACGTCTTCCTTCTGTTCGTGACTGCTGCCGTGCCACTCCAACCACGAGCCCCCCACCTGGTCTCCAACAGTTGACACAACAGCGCGTTTTGAGGTCTTTTGGTCCTCGCGCGAAGCAGCTCCGCATGGTCATTATTTGGACATTCCAGACATGATTATAGCCAAGAAAAAAAGAAAGAGAACGACCGACAGTTAGCGAGAGGGATCTAACAAGATTTTTAGTCTTTTGTTGCCGGCCAACACACAGGACCAGGGAGCTTTTAACATGTTAAGCGCCGTGCACAGGAACACCCCGGGTCCTTCATCTTCTGTTCCCGCCACATCCGGATTTGCGTTAGTCTTGTGGAAGTGTGTGATTGCTAGTAAGCGAGCATGTGCAGGTACGTGCCAGTGTGTGTGTGTGTGTGTGTGTGTGTGCGTGCGTGCGTGCGTGCGTGTGTGTGTGTGTGTGTGTGCGTGCGCGTGCGTGCGTGCGTGCTTGCTTGCTTGCTTGCGTGCGTGCGTGCGTGTGTGTGTGTGTGTGTGTGTGTGTGTGTGTGTGTGTGTGTGTGTGTGTGTGTGTGTGTATCTTACTTATTTATCTCGTTTTAGTCTCTGTTTTATTTTGTATTATATACTTGTGTGTGTGTGTGTGTGTGTGTGTGTGTGTGTGTGTGTGTGTGTGTGTGTGTGTGTGTGATATTTATTTTATCTTAGGATCTTAGTATAATGAGCAGAGCGAATGCAAGTGTCTGAAGACAATGTTTCTGTTTTAAAATGTATTTTTAGAACAGATAATAAAGTACTTTTGAATTTGAATTGCTTGTGAGGTGGTGTTAAAGGCCCAGTTTAAAAAAAAAAAAAGATTTTTATGCTGACAGATCGTTCCTGGCTGTTTTGGTGGAGTCTAGCATCACACCACCTAGACACCTGCACAGTGACAGCAGTTCAAAGGCTGTGGCACTGAGCCAACAGAAGGAAACACAATCACGCGGCTAACACAAGGACTGAGCGAGAGCCGTGTCGGCACGGTCAGCAGGAGGAGAATTTCAATTTTCGACCGCTGGCGCAGAGTGTAGACAGCAGTGTATCGCATTAAGAGCTCTACTTATCGTTAATTTAAGATAGAGTATTTCGAGTTCACAGACGCTCTCACAAGCGGAATTGTCCCAAAACATATGTTGGTCTCTTTGAAGCTTTGTAAATCAAACTAGCGCGTTTAAATGTCTTTTTTTTCTGTCTCTAACTTTCTCCCAGTGTTCTATACCTGGGTTTACTTGGGCCGGGGAGTACGTTCCTGCGTGACTTACCTGGTATGAAAAGAGTTAAACAGTTTGCGGTTCTGTCAGTAAAGAGCGACATCCCAGTAACAGACCTAATCATAAACGATTGTGACAAGTTCAGTGTAAACGTCCCTTCCCTGTCACAGATCATCTAGCGACGTGGTCAGTCATGCGGAAATTGTGGGTATTAATTGACGGAATGTGTGTCGTTACAGAAGGCGTATAGCGTATTACTGTTCACCAGCTGCCGTAGGGGATCTAGTTTCATGATTAACCGCAGCTTTTTTCCTATAGAGTCACTAAGTAAATTCACAGATTTATATAGTTTATATAGCTCTGTGAGTAAGTTCTATCAATGTCCCTACTGTGCACAGAAAAACGCGCGAGACCAAACAGCACGTTTTGCGTACGCAGAAGCGACCAACGGTATAAATTTCATTTTATGTTTACGTGGTTTGCTTATTATATATACGCCCGACTAACTTGGTCGGTCAGGTGAAATCAGTTCTGTTCGAGTTGAAGTTTCCGCTTACAAAATTGACCCACTTAATTGTGCGTACGCCGAAAATGACCCGGTGGCATTCCATGTCGTCTATTACATCGAGATGAGTTGAGTTAAATGATGATGATGATGATGATGATGATGATGATGATGATGATGGAGACTTGATATAGCGCACGGCTCCACCCTAACTGAGTGCTCACGGCGCTTAGGGAGAGGTTTTGAAAGGAAAGATAGTGAGAAAAAAAAAAAAAAAAGAAGAAGAAGAAGAAGAAAAAAAAAGGCTGCAGATGATTACTGGCGTGAGGCACTGAACAGATGAGTCTTCAGGCGCTTCCGGAATGCTGTAAAAATGACGATTAAAGGCGCAATTTTTATGATTTTTTTTATGCTCACAGGTCGTTCTGAACTGTTTTCGTTGTGTCTCGCACCGCAACACTTAGACACCTGCACAGTGACAGCATCTTAACCGCTGGCACTGAGCTCACTGAAAGGTGCACACTGACGTGACTAATACGACGAGCGAGAGACTGCTGTACAAACAGTCGTAGCATTTGAATTTTGTGTCACAAAATTGTGTGGCATTAAGAGCTGTACTAATCATCAGTATTTCGAGCGTACAGGCGCACTCACGAGCGAAACTGTTCCAAAACATAAGTTGGCTCAGTGACATGGGAATAGCACGTTTAACATCTTGTCCCGAACAACAAGAGTAAGAACAACAGGAAGAATTCCAACAACAACAACGACAACAACAACAACAACAACAACAACAAGATTTTTTTCCGTAAAAGAATTAGTTTTGTTTTAATGAATCATAAAAGCCGGAAGACTGACCTGAAAGTTCGCATTCTTAACCCCCGGGAAGTGGGTAAATGCCAGACAATATTTATGACATTCTAAACATTTAAACACTCTAAAGGAACGAAAAGTAAAAAAACAACAGAAATGATGTAAGTGCCATGGATATGGGCTCTTGTCTGAAAATGTGAGAAGTATGAGACAGACGTCTAAGAATGTTTGAAATGTATCGACAAACAATCACTAATATGCGATTGAATCCAGAACGCGCTGTGGAGGCATGCATGTTACATAAAATATATATAACCTTCCTGTAAACACTGTAACAATGTAACTGTCTGACAGTACCGACTTTCTCTGGAAGGGTAAAAGCAGTATAATGGCACTTTTCGTCTGCACGCTCGTAAAAAATGAGAACTGTTCTAAATAAGCAGAAAGAAAGAACGAAAGAAAGAAAGAAAGAAACAATGAAAAAGAGAGAGAGTAAAGAAAACGAAAACAGCAACAACGATAAACACCACAAAAACAAACAAGAACACGAAGGAAAGAAGAAAAAAATCCAAACGGCTCCTATCCACTCCCGAACACCCCCCCCCCCCCCCCACGCACATTGTTTATTATTGCTTGTAGTTCAAAACAGTTGTTGTTTGTGATCTCCTGTTGTGATTTACTCCGTCGTATACATGTGCGGTGGAATCAAAATCAACATAATATATATCTATGTGCAGTGTGACATTCTGCACTCTTTGTGTCGATCCTCGTCTCGCCATACATGCCCGGTACCATCCTGTCCCGTCACTGGTCAGGGCCCGTATCATTGTAAAACGCGAGGTTCATTTGTTTGTCCACGGCTACGGGCCTAACCCAGACTAGGACAAAAGAAACCCCAAAACAAAATTAAATAAAAAAGAAAGCCAAGAAAGGAAGACAACAATTCTTCTATAACGGCATAGGCACCTTGCTGGAACGGACCCGCTTCCTGATTTAAAACAAACAAACAACAACAACAACCCAGAAAATTTAACCCTAGAGCTAGTTTAGTTCGAGGTTAGACGCTAACCCGGGGCTAAACTCACTAACCCCGACGTTTACATGCGGGAACAGGCCATCGCGGGGGAAGGGCAGGGGGTGGGGGAATGGAGAGGGGAGGGGGGTGAGGGGGGTGGTGAGGGGGGGGGATAGGGGTGTGGTGGTAGCGTGCACCAAAGGGACTGAGGTGCGGCTGGACTTAACAGGGACAAGCAGAGGCTTTCAAGTTTTAAACAGCGTGGACACGGTCAGTAGTGTATATCATGAAGCACAATGTAGGTCTGCAGTGGTAGGAAGAAAATTCCCAGATACTGACAATGCCCCCCCCCCCCTTCCAACACACACACACACACACACACACACACACACACACACACACACACACACACACACACACACACACACACACACACACGCTCCTCGCCTGAACCAGTCTGTAAATCACCAGCTAAAGTCATCCTGCATGCCAGAGTCGCGAGGAGCACAACATTCCTATAGCGGTAGGTACGCACTGCATTGTTCCGGACTCCGTAGGTGGGACGGTTCGGTGGGGTAGGGGTGGGGAAATCGGAAGGAGGTGTGTGTGGAAGGCGGGGTGTGTCGGTAGAGGGGGCGGGGGGGGGGGTGGGGTGGAGAAGAGGGTATCAGAGGGCAGTGAAGGTTGAAACAGAGGTTGAAAAACCGAGTAAGTGTTTACTGTAGCCTACTTTTAGTATTGATATTGCACCACTGCCAAAAGCGATGTAAAATACATGTATTTCCGCATATCTATTTTGCGTGTGCGCGCGGGGAAACGCAGAGAGAGAGAGAGGGAGGGGGGGGGGGGGGGGCTTACTATGTGCTATTTCACTTCACCTGTATTAATTTGTATGTGGACTGAATGTTTCCGTGCATACCACCACATAAACTCTAATGACATTCAAAGCCCGAGCGAATGCTGGAACCAAAGTACCAAACATACAAGAGTGCAATGCAGATTACTGAAACAACGGAAATAGTAACCACACCAGCAGCAGGGACAACTAGAAGAACAAACAAATGGTTTCTGCCCCACCCCCAAGGCATTCTCCCCCTAGCGTCCTTTGATTATTAGTCCGTGCCTTTGTTCCTTAGCGCTTCTAACTTCCTGACCCGGGGGTATTTGTTTGTGGGCGCGTCATCGTCACCTCTACCTTCACACTGATTCCACTTCCCTACATCATAAACTCCACTTCCCTACATCATAAACTCCACTTCCCTACATCATAAACTCCACTTCCCTACATCATAAACTCCACTTCCCTACATCATAAACTCCACTTCCCTACATCATAAACTCCACTTCCCTACATCATAAACTCCACTTCCCTACATCATAAACTGCATCCAAAGTTGTCAGCATCAGAACCAAACTTCGCATCTTCAACTCCAACGTGAAGTCAGTTCTGCTCTACGGATGCGAAACATGGAGGACAACGAAGACGATGCAGCAGAAGATCCAGACATTTCTCAACACCTGTCTGAGGCGCATCTTCAACATCCGATGGCCAGAGAAGATCCGGAATGAAGAGCTGTGGGAGCGAGCGGGGCAGGAACCAGTGGCCAAGCAGATCTTGCGGAGGAAGTGGGGCTGGATTGGACACACCCTCAGGAAACCAGCATCCAGCACCACACGCCAAGCCCTGACATGGAACCCGCAGGGGAAAAGGAAGAGAGGCCGGCCTCGCAACAGCTGGAGGCGGGACACTGAGGCAGAGCTATGTAAGCAGGGGACCAACTGGACTGGAGTGGCAAGACTAGCCCAGAACAGAGTGCGATGGCGAAGGGTTGTCGATGGCCTATGCTCCACGTGGAGCCAAGGGCCTAAGCCTAAGCACATCATAAACTCCACTCCACTCCACTGTTGCGCAAGGGCATCTGGAGACGAGCTGTGATATATCTATCGCGGGGATAACAGTACCCCAATCCCGCCTTCACAGACAATTCTGTCCGCTGATAATCCCGTAGTGAGATTCCAGAAATCCAGCAAATGCAGACTAAAGCTCGGAAAGGCGAGTATTGCCCTTGTCGATAGCGATTTGATTCGGTTATCTTTGAATGGCGGATATCCTTATCAGCCGTACGACTTCTACAAACCGTTTGGACAGATCACACTGGCAAGCACGCTCTGACCGAGTGACAAACTTCACATTGAAGATTCAAGGTCAAAACAACTTTTTTGTGTCTTCTGCAATTTTCTGTACGTTTGTCAGAGGAATGTGGGGTGGGGTGGGTGGGTGTTTGGGGGTTTAACGTCCTTTTCCACCACATAGGGTGATACCAAAGACGGGGCAACGATGAAAAAGCCAGAACAAATATTTGGCCCCAGCCGGGATCGAACTCACGACCCGAGCATTAGAAGTCCACCGCTCTACCATTCGACCACCCCGGCTCCCCCAGAGGAATGTGGGAGGGTGGTGTGTGCGTTTGGGAGCAGGGGGTGGGGGGCGGGGGGCTCACGTCCTTTTCCACCACATAATTATGGGTGATATCAAAGATGGGGCAACTAGGAAAAGGCCAGCACAAATAATCATTATATGGCTCCAGCCGGGATTCGAACTCACGACCCAAGCATTGCAAGTCCAACGCACAACTGCTCGACTATCCCGTCTCCCCACAGGAAGGTGGGAAGAGTTTTTATGCATGTTTGCATGATCTGTTGCCCAATTTGGGCCGATCGTCGGGGGTTCTCTCCGGGTACTCCGGCTTCCTTCCCCCTCTGCTTTGGAAATGTTCAGTCCACCAAATTTGAAAAATAAATGCAATTCTAAATTCCGAAATTTAAGTAGCTGAGCTGGTCCTTCGCAGCACGTGATTGTAAGGTGTTTATGTCCAGTGTGTGAGAGAATGCGTGTGATACACGTGAGCATGCGTGTTGGGTTCAGTTCGCGGCGCTTTGAGCCGATTCATGAAACTGAGTAAACTAAAGCTTTCGTACGTTTTCGTTCTTGGTTAAAGAATTCTAAAAACAAACATGTTTTAGCGTGACATTTTCAATAGATACGTTCTGTTCTGCCATACAGACGTTTAATACTATACAGCAAGCCATCTTGACGTAGGATAAATCTACCCCTCTCCAGACGTGTTCCGTAACAAACCACTTAAAAACTAAATCTCCGTATCGTGTTGGAGGTGGGCTGGCCATACTGGCCCACAGAGTTACAGCCAAATCAGCGGATGATTGCATAAAATGATAGGTTAAGCGCGATAATCCGGCTATTTGACGCCAGCCCTTATTGTCCCAAGTGTCAGGGTGATTGGATGAGGCAGGTGACAAGTAAAAGGCTCCGTGGATTAGAGCTGACAAAAATAAGTTAATCAGAGCCGTTGTCGGCCGTGTCACCAGACACGCATACCTGGGTCAGTAAGGTGTCGATGGCGGCCAAACTCGGCGATTAGCCAAGGGATCACGCAGACACACACACAGACACAGACATAGACACACACACACACAGACACACACACACACACACACACACACACACACACACACACACACACACACACACACACACACACACAACAAGACAGACACACACACACGAACGATGTCACGAACACAGACAGACAGACACAACAAGACAGACACACACACACACACACGAACGATGTCACGAACACAGACAGACAGACAGACAGACAGACAGACAGACACACACACACACACACACACACACACACACACACACACACACACACACACACACACACACACACACACACACACACACACACACGAACGATGTCACAAACACAGACAGACACAACAAGACAGACACACACACGAACGATGTCACGAACACAAACAGACAGACACAACACGACAGACAGACAGACAGACAGACAGACAGACAGACAGACAGACAGACAGACAGACAGACACACACACACACACACACACACACACACACACACACACACACACACACACACGAACGATGTCACAAACACAGACAGACACAACAAGACAGACACACACACGAACGATGTCACGAACACAAACAGACAGACACAACACGACAGACAGACAGACAGACAGACAGACAGACAGACACACACACACACACACACACACACACACACACACACACACACACACACACACACACACACACACACACACACACGAACGATGTCACGAACACAAACAGTCAGACACAACAAGAAAGACACACACACACGAACGATGTCACGAACACAAACAGACAGACACAACAAGACAGACACACACACACGAACGATGTCACGAACACAGACAGACACAACAAGACAGACAGACAGACAGACAGACACACACACACACACACACACACACACACACACACACACACACACACACGATGTCACGAACACAAACAGACAGACAGACACAACAAGACAGACAGACAGACAGACAGACAGACAGACAGACAGACACACACACACACACACACACACACACACACACACACACACACAGGGAGAGAGAGAGAGAGAGAGAGAGAGAGAGAGAGAGAGAGAGAGAGAGAGAGAGAGACAGACAGACAGACAGACAGACAGACAGACATTCAGAGACAGACAGACAGACAGACAGGCACCGAGGTTTACTATGTGCTATTTCACTTCACCTTCAATAACTTATTCGTGAAC
This sequence comes from Batillaria attramentaria, assembly GCA_018292915.2. Lineage (NCBI taxonomy): Eukaryota > Metazoa > Mollusca > Gastropoda > Batillariidae > Batillaria > Batillaria attramentaria. Next base: position 1,166,251 of record JACVVK020000001.1, on the reverse strand, counting down.
GTTTCCGGCATGCATACATACATCTACATGAACTCTAACGACATCAAAAGTCCCGTGAAAGGTCCTGAATGCAATGAATTTCAACAGCACTTACACCCTTTTACCATGGGACCGTAGAACTGACCTCAGTTTTACCCCCCCCCCCCCCCCCCCCTCTTCTAGAATTCCTTTGACATAAGGAACGGGGAGTCGGGGGTGGCCGAACGATAGAGCGTTGGACTTCTAATGCTCGGGTCGTGAGTTCGTATCCCGGCTGGAGCCAAATATTTGTGCTGGCTTTTTCATCGTTGCCCCGTCTTTGATATCACCCGTATGTGGTGGAAAAGGACGTTAAACCCCAAAACACCCATCCACCCACCCTTGACATGAGGAACTGCAAATAAGACGACACCTCCACACTTGGAAGTTTGAACTTGCAATGCCCTCTTTCTGACACGACTGGAAACTGTTTTTTGTTTTTTTGTTTTTTGTTTTTACTGACACAGAACTGAAGCAGCTTTGATCACATGACCTTAGGGGTCCAGCAAGGGTCGCGTAACTCTCGCTCGCACCGTTTCCAGTGCGACAGAGTTATTGGTCCGAGATTCCACACCACCAGGCGGAGTTGATGTGTTTTGCCGTCATCATTTTCTTCTCAATCTTTTTTACCCCTCTGTGCCCCCCCCCCCCCCTGCCCACCTGTCTCTGCCGTTGTGCTCCGCCCAGGGCGGGAGTGTCATCTCATTGTCATAATCTTTGCTCGATAAAACAGGAGCGGAGACAAGCAGAACAGACGATACGGGAAACCTCGAGAAGATAAGATACGCACGCCCCACACGAAAACCTGCACACTTAGACGAGTCTGTCTGTGTGTTTATCTGTCCACTAAATAATTCCAAACAACAGGGACACAGCGGCCAGCAGTTCAGGCGAGGAGGAAATTTAACCGAACGGGTTTTCAAGCGAACAGTTTCGTGTGAAGTTTATGGGCGTTAGCGGGCCCAGGATTGATTTGTTATGCAACAACAGACGAAAACATCTTTACATTTGCCCTGGCAAGATTCGTACTTTGTTTGAAAACAAACTAGACGTCCACCCGTGAAAGACATTGTGTGTGTGTGTGTGTGTGTGTGTGTGTGTGTGTGTGCGTGTGTGCGTGTGTAACCAGATGAGCTTTACTGCATACATACATACATACATACATACATATATGTACTGCCCACACAGCAGAGGAGCAGAGAATCCAGAATGCACAAAGGAAACGCGCTGCCCGAAAGCTGAAACAGACTAGTGTCGTGGTCTTCATCGCTTGCGATGGACGAACAGCAACACAGAACACTGCACGTCAAATCCGCGCTTATGAAAGAGAGGGAAAAGTAATACATGTAGGTTTTTTTTCTTCTTGTTTTTATCTTTTGGGGTGATCTCCATAAAGAGGTTTTTTTTTTTTTTTTTTTTTTTTAAGTGTACTTTGAGAGTTTCAAGTGGGGGAGGGGATAGGGCGGGGGTGGGGTGTGGTGGGGTGGGGTGGTGGGATCAATGCGGTTGGGAGTCGAACCCTGACTGGGCTAAAATTTGTGCCGACTTTTCCCAGTGCCCTCCATCTTTGGAACATCTCTCGCAGTGGACTGTAGACACCGCAGCCACCCACATCCATCTTCCGAAGTGAAGAGCCATACAAAAAAGATTAAAAACAACACCAACGACAACACTACTACTACTGCTACTACTACCACTTAAATGAATAAATAAGATATATACAAAAATGAACTAGACAGAATTCCTTTCGGCTGGTTAATCATATAGAAGCATCAGTGACTCACACGTTGGGGGGTTTATCGTTCTGTCTACGCCTTTCACGCCAGGCGATTTCACGACATGCAGTGCTGAACGCCGCAAAAGCTTCAACTGCACCTCAGGACCGCACCAGAAGGCCCTGGCTCTAATGGAGCACGATGCATATCAAGCAGACGACCTGCGTGAAACGCTTTTCACAACCATGGGTTTTTTTGTCCACTTAGCGCACGATGTCATTGTTGTTTTCAGGGTTCACGAGGACGTGCGTTTTTGTTTCCTAGTGCATGTGAGTCCTCTCAGGTTACTAACCTGGACATGATGACGAGATACATGTATTTTAAACAGTGAAACTGGGCATCCTTTACGACTTTTAGATAATTTATGTTCCACCTTCCCCCACCCCCTCCCCTCCCCTTCCGGCCACACTCCTGAAACTGACGTATCTTGCGGCAAAAATGGAGTATTTCGAGCGTACAGGCGCACTCACGAGCGAAACTGGGTGGGTGTTGGGTGTTTGGGAATCTAACGTCCTTTTCCACCACGCAAGGGTGATATCAAAGACGGGGGGCAACGAGAAAAAGGCCAACACAACTATCTGGCCCCAGCCGGGACTCGAACTCACGACGCGAGCATTGAGAGTCCAACGCTCTACCATTCGGCTATCCCGGCTCCCCCGAGCGAAACTGTTTCAGTCAAAGTATACGTTGGTTTAGCAAAGATGGAATGAGCCCGTTTAACGCTTTGCTGATTGAGTAAATAAAGTTGTTGCAGGCGCTCATACAGTTTTGGCGATATTCCATTCACTAGGAACGCGACGTCAAAACATACACGACAGTGGCCAGATCGGTACTGGTATTCGCTGAGTGCTATATGGCCACTCACTGTGGGCCGCCGTACAGCTGGAGCGTCGCTGCGTTCTCGTGAACTGCTCTTTAGAAAGGTATCAAGTGACTGCCCATCCGTGGACGCTGAGCATCTTTTCGTCGGCTATTCGACTCACTAATCCCGGTGCGTCATTGGAATTAATCGACCGTCGCTTGTCAAAACACAGGACCCACCGGCCATCGGAATTCACCATTATGCCTGAACACGGGGAAAGGCAGAACTTTGGGGGTAAACAACCTTCAAAGTGCTTCTACAGGGCTTTGACTGTATGGTACGTATACATGTCTTGCTTCAGGCAACGGAGCTGGGTTAGGGAACGTTCCAAAAAGAGGGGTGCATTGTTCTGTATAGTAGCGGCGGCTTCGGGTCCTGTCTAGCGCCCAGATCCGGAAAAGCAGCTCAGGCTCCCGAGTTGTTACAGAAAGTTTTCGTAACCGACACGCTTGGGTGACAGGTGGCACGAGCCAGTCATCTGGAACGTGAGCGGTCAAGGCTGACACTGCCGCCACCGCAACAGACCTGCCCCACACCTTGGCAGGGATTATTGTTCCCGGGTTATCACAAGAGCAGTTGCGGAAAACCTATTATGCCGTTTTGTGTCTTGGAATGTGGAATAACGTTTTCGACCATTTGTGATGTACGCTGTACTCTGTAGTTTGTCTCCCGCTTATTCTCTACAGTGAAGGTCCGTAGTTATACGGGGAGCCGGGACAGCCGACTCTGTAGTTTGCCTCCCGCTTATTCTCTACAGTGAAGGTCCGTAGCTATACGGGGAGCCGGGACAGCCGACTCTGTAGTTTGCCTCCCGCTTATTCTCTACAGTGAAGGTCCGTAGTTATACGGGGAGCCGGGACAGCCGACTCTGTAGTTTGCCTCCCGCTTATTCTCTACAGTGAAGGTCCGTAGCTATACGGGGAGCCGGGACAGCCGACTCTGTAGTTTGCCTCCCGCTTATTCTCTACAGTGAAGGTCCGTAGCTATACGGGGAGCCGGGACAGCCGACTCTGTAGTTTGCCTCCCGCTTATTCTCTACAGTGAAGGTCCGTAGCTATACGGGGAGCCGGGACAGCCGACTCTGTAGTTTGCCTCCCGCTTATTCTCTACAGTGAAGGTCCGTAGCTATACGGGAAGCCGGGACAGCCGACTCTGTAGTTTGCCTCCCGCTTATTCTCCACAGTGAAGGTCCGTAGCTATACGGGGAGCCGGGACAGCCGACTCTGTAGTTTGCCTCCCGCTTATTCTCTACAGTGAAGGTCCGTAGCTATACGGGGAGCCGGGACAGCCGACTCTGTAGTTTGCCTCCCGCTTATTCTCTACAGTGAAGGTCCGTAGCTATACGGGGAGCCGGGATAGCCGAATGGTAGAGCGTTGGACTCCCAATGCTCGGGTCGATCGTGAGTTCGAATCCCGGCTAGGGCCACGTATTTGTGCTGGCCTTTTTCTCGTTGCCCCGTCTTTGATATCACCCATACGTGATGGAAAAGGACGTTAAACTCCCAAACACCCACCCCACCCCCGTAGCTATACAATATTTCAGTCCGTCCGCATTTTAAAAGGTTCACCGATGGCAAACACACAAACAAACAAAAACAGAAGAAAAAGAAGAAGACGAACTGGTTTCTACACACACTGAAATGCAGAAAATATTCAAGTCTCTGTCAACATGCTGTCTTGGCAGTGCTACGTTTGAAGCGGAGTGGCACTGGAAACACTCAGTAGAGTCAATTTTCATTACACCCCGTTATTTCAGCCGCAAAAGGACATATGGGTAGGTTTTTTTTTTTTTTTTTTTGCAGTCTGATCTGCAAGGGTAGCTAGACGGAAACTGAGGAATTTTCGCACCAGCGCTATCAAAAGTATATGAGTAGGACTGATAATAAAAGTGCGTTTAATTCCTCGGGCATACGCCCCCACATGTACATAGGATTCCCCCGTCCTACATCAGAGAGGATGGGTCAAGCACCGCACAGATAAATCCACTCTCAAGGAAGGGGGGACGGGGGAGTAGATGGTGGTGTGTATGTGTGTGTGTGTGTGCGTGGGAGGGGGGGGGGGGCAGAAAAAAAGAAAGGAAACGAAGGGAAAACGTTGGGAGAGGCCCCATCCAAATCGAACAATACGCCAGACAGTAAATTTCTTTTTGACATAAAAGATTCGCTTACTACAGGAAGGGAGGTTGAAATTTATCTTCACTATAACGTAAAGAAATGTCCGAATCACCAAACAGGCTTGTATACGATTCCTTTTGAAGTGGCCGAGATTAATACTGAGGGAAGGGCAGAATGTGTGCTGTTGAGTGCCTGCTCACGATTTTGTCTTTTACTCAGAGAGGAATCGACAAACGCAATACCCAGGGGGAAAAAAAAACAGCAAAGAAAAAGCAAACACCCCCCCAAAACACACACACACACACACACACACACACACACACACACACACACACACACACACACACACACACACACACACACACAAAACAACAAAAAACAAAAACAAAAAAAAACCTGATTTAATTTCCGGTTCGCGGTGTTGCGATTCAGATTACGAGTGGGTGAGTATAAGTGAGTGGGTGGGTGCTCAAGGTTTTAACGTCCGTTTTCACTACACATGGGTGATATAGAAGAATGGGCAACGAGAAAAGGGCCAGCAGAAATATTCGGCCCCAGCCGGGATTCGAACTCAGGACTCAAGCATTGCACGGCGATTCATCTTGACGAAATGATCACTGTCGCATTGTGCTGGCGACAGACTGCGTCAGGTACATTTTTTTTTTAAACTACTGTATTATCCCTTTCGGGAAATTCGGGCCGCCTTCCCCGGGGGAAGCGCGTCGCCGCGGTGCAGCGCCACCGAATACCTATCCAATTTTTTTTTTTTTTTACAATTTTGCGAGTTCACAGGCCGTTGTGAGCTGTTTTGGTGTCTTGCATGACACCACTCAGATACATGCTTTCCCGGGAAGCGCGTCGCCGCGGTGCAGCGCCACCGAATACCTATCCTCTTTTTTTTTAACAATTTTGCGAGTTCACAGGCCGTTGTGAGCTGTTTTGGAGTCTTGCATGACACCACTCAGATACATGCTTTCCCGGGAAGCGCGTCGCCGCGGTGCAGCGCCACCGAATACCTATCCTCTTTTTTTTTTAACAATTTTGCGAGTTCACAGGCCGTTGTGAGCTGTTTTGGTGTCTTGCATGACACCACTCAGATACATGCTTTCCCGGGAAGCGCGTCGCCGCGGTGCAGCGCCACCGAATACCTATCCTATTTTTTTTTAACAATTTTGCGAGTTCACAGGCCGTTGTGAGCTGTTTTGGTGTCTTGCATGACACCACTCAGATACATGCAAAAATACAGCCGCACGGGCTTACGTTGAGCTGATTGAAGCCAAACAACCACTCCAGTCGCCGACAGTGTTGCGGCCGTACTCGACCTGGAAGCACACTGAGGTCGTGCAGCCGACGTGGGAAAAGTGGCGGATGTTGTTATGGACATCCGAGTTTTCCTCGTTTGCACGGCCATCAAACATCAGCGTGTTGCATTCGGAGCTCTACTAAACTCTAAGGAAGACTATTTCGAGTGTACAGGCACAGTCACAACGGTGGGTGGGTGTTTGGGGGTTTAACATCCTTTTCCACCACATACGGGTGATGTCAAAGACGGGGCAACGATGAAAAAGCCAGCACAAATATTTGGCCCTAGTCGGGATACGAACTTACGACCCGAGCATGAGAAGTCCAACGCTCTACCTTTCGGCCACCCCGGCTCCCCGCACAGTCACAAAAGCAAATGTCGAAAAACAAAAACCTCCCTGGGTAAAGCCTGGTAATTTTAGAAATGGCGACTTAGCATACGCATTTTTAAAATCTGGTGTGAGTATACTGACCATTTTAGTTTTACTGGTTTTGGGAATAATGGCAGAAGATGCGCATATGCGTCAGTAACATTTCAGCATTCATGTCATTGTCACGCACTGACTAGCCGCAGAACCGACGAAAGACTCTCCAGAGTTGCCACTTTAAGGCTGTCTATGTATGTGAGGCACAGGGACCCGGTGATGGTGTCAAAGAGCAGAATTTACCGAAGAATGAATATGTATCGCCATCTGTAACCGTTGCTTGAGATTTTGATATGCAAGCTGGGCTTTCCTGCCGCTTGTAATTTTCTGATTATGAAGGGGTGAATCTCGTAAACTTGTAATTACTGTTTCGGGAAGTTCTGTTCACAGTTCAGCAACTTTGCGGCTGACCGGCGACACACGTGGGTACTTGTGGTTTAGATCTGTACACAATGGCGGTCGCCAGTACCGTACCTCGACATCAATCACATGCTAGTCATGTACCGCGGCCATTTCGCTCCCCGCGATAGCGGCTGTGTAAAACTTTAATGACAGGACTGGGAAGTCTGCTATCTCATGGGCCATAGCTTTCTCCCCCGACGCCGCACAATCATCACACCCTTCGACGCTAGACCCTCATAATGCAAATGACAAGGACTTCAAAGACATACCTGCGCCGACCCATGTACAGGTTGGCGCTGTGTAGGCTAGAGGGACTGGGAAGGGGGGGGGGGGGCAGCAAAAGAAGGTAAGAGGTGATTGGTTTGAGTTTTACCCCCCCCCACCCCCACAGGTGGAGTTGTATGCATCTAATGTATGATGACATTTTTTATTTTAAACTTTGACAAGCCACAGGAGATGGAATCAGGTGAGCCACCGGGGAACCTCACCGTGTGGAAGGGTTTTGTCCCTTTGGCAATTCCTTCCGTTATACATTTATAAACTATAACAGCCGTCATGAACCTGTCTCCTCGATGAGACAAATTGAGTGGATGAACCTAACAGTGCTAGGGTCACACGCATAAATTACTTTATCCAACCGGCTCCCGTAGTGCGTGGTTAGCGCTTCGGACCATGGACCGGGAGAACCAGGTTGGAATCCCAGCCAAGGCAAGCGGGATTTTGCCTCCCTAGGTCGGCTCCTATCCAGAGCGAGTGTGCTATGGGCCCAATGGGGCGGCTGTTGCCACACAGCCAAGACTCACACCTTTCACGAGTGCGACTTTGAGGGTAGCTTCCCTTGTTATGACACATGATGTGAATGATCACACGGCCGGCACCCGGTAGGTGCCGTAGTTGGCGTGCCTGGTTAATTAACGCCGGCCGGGATATTTATGACAGGAAGCGCGGAATGTAGCCCTGTCAAGTAGTGTCAAATCACATGGACCTCCAAAGCATCATCATACTATCATCTTCATCCGCGTCACCATGCATGATAAAACTGAATTGCCCTAAACTCCGAGCACCTCTTGGATTCCACCCATGACCTGGGAGGAATACCACTGGAGCTGGCGAAGAGTTGGGGCAACAAACCAACACCACCACCAACAACAACACAGCAAACCACCACCAAGAACAACAACAACAACAAAAGCAACAACAACAACAGCAACAACAACAACAACAACTGTATTTGCACTGGAAGTTTTTTAGTTCTAATGCTCGGGTCGTGAGTTTGCATCCCGGCTGGGGCCAAATATTTGTGCTGGCTTTTTCATCGTTTGCCTTGTCTTTGATATCACCCGTATGTGGTGGCAAAAACCCCCAAACCCCCGTTAAACCCCCAAACACCCACCCACCCTGGAGGTTTTTAGTCCGCATTGGCAGGGAGGAAGGAAACGGCGAGGCCACTATTCGGCACTACCCAGCACGAGGAGAAGGACTAAACTGCGCTGTCGGATGTTCAACTCTTGTCCATTGTGGGAGCCGGGGTGGCCGAATGGTAGAGCGTTGGACTGCTAACGCTCGGGTCGTGAGTTCGTATCCCGGCTGGGGCCACATATTTGTGTTGGCTTTTTCATCGTTGCCCCGTCTTTGATATCACCCACACGTGGTGGAAAAGGACGTTAAACCCCCAAACACCCACCCCACCCTTGTCCATTGTCCATCTGGCTACCACACATACGACGGGAACACTGAAAGAACGAAAGCACTGAAATTATAATGTCGATGAGCATAAAGTTTAGCCTTGTCCGGATCTGAACCCTCGACCCTCTGATCTCGAATCCGCGGGCCACTGAGAGTATTTCGCTGTCCTATGTGAAAAGCAGCAACGCAGGTATGCACTTGAAAGCGGCAGACGGGTTGAATACACACAATCAGTTTATCTTTCCCCCTTTCAATACATCAGCGCGATCAAATATCACATGCGGCCGTGCAGGAAAACACTTCATTCACAAACCGTGGACACACTGCACACAGGTCCTCAGTCCCTCCTTTTTCAAATCATGAATGAAGGCTGCGCACACACACACACACACACACACACACACACACACACACACACCAAGTGGCACACACATACACACATGATCACACACGCACGCACGCAGAGAGAGAGAGAGAGAGAGGTGGTCTACGTTCTCTGGAGTGTGTTGTTGGGTAAACATGCTGAAGAGAGCTTGCACCAGTTTCTGCTTAACTCTGTCTCGTTTCCCTGTCGAGACGTCTTCGCATAATCCAGCATATTGTACGCTGGAGACCGAAAAGACGCTCACACTCATATACATGTATATATAATCACGGAAATACAGGTTACTGGCTTAATGTGTATTGACCAAAACCATGGGGGAAATGTTTAAAACAGGTGGGGGGGGGGGGGGGGGCTGACTAGATCTTCTTCTTCTTCTTGGCGGTCACTGGGGTCACACTGGCAGGCCGGTTGTCACGATGAAGTAGGCCGTTTTCTGAAGTTCCTGCCGGCTACCGTACAGCTTGGAGTGCAGACTGGTCTCTTCTGGCCACACTGCTGTACGCAGCTCCTAGAGCTTGGGGTACTGCTGGAGGACATGCTCTGCCGTTTGCTCGCCGGTGCCGCAACTGCACTCTGCACTGGGGGCCAGTCCGAGCTTCCGGTACTGACTGGATGAGATCAACGACGGGGCAATGAGGAAACGGGAATTACGAACTCACTACAGCATTTTCATCTCGGCCACTTCAAAATAAAAAAATTAAAAAAAAAATTCGTATACAAACAAGTCTCTTTGGTGATTCTGACTTTATTTACCGGCTTTATAGTCAAGATAAATTTCAACGTAACTTCCTGTATCCCCCCCCCTCCCCCACCACCGTCATGTAGAGAATGCCGAGGGGACCGGGGTTGGGAGGAGGGGGGTGGAGAGTTGGGAGGGGGGGGGGCTAATTTCTAATGATGCCTTGAGGATATTGAACTCCTGGTTGAAATCGTGGGCTTCGTCCATAAACAAGTCTTTAGCAGGAGTATCTGACAGTTTCTAAGTGGCCATATCGTTATTGCCATTCGGTAGCAACAAAAAAGGCATCAACGTAGACAGTTAGTTAGTTAATTATTTTGGGCTTAACGCCGCGCAAGCAACAAAGACTATTTAGCGGCTACAACGGAAACAGAAATCCTACGCCGATACACACAAAAGGTCAGCGAGAAAGCGGAAATGATGGTAAAACTGTAAATGGCCTTTTTTTTTGGTAAACAAAATCCAAAGCAACAACAAACACGTTAGTACCGGGGTAAGTACGACAACCAGCTGAGCATTAATCATTACAGTGGGTAACGGTAGCCGAGTTTTGAATGGACCAGGAACAACATTAACACACCCCTTGCTGTTTTGCCATTTTCTCGCCGCACATTAAGTGGAGTACCAACAGGACCAGAGAAACTGGGGTATCAGACGGGGAGACAGTGGGTGTGTTGGATGGTTTTACGTGCATTTCCACCGCAGTCATAATTATGGGTGATATCAAAGACGGGGCAACGAAAGTAAGGCCAGCACAGAGTTAACTATTGGGCCCCAGCCGGGATTCGAACTCACGACCCGAGCATTGCAGGTCCAATGCTCTACCCGGCTCAACTGTCCCGGCTGCCAGTAACAGAAGGAAGAGAGAGAGATAGAGAGAGAGAGAGAGGGGTGGGGGGGGGGGGTGTTTGCAGGTTTAACGTCAATTTCCACCACATACGGGTGATATCAAAGACGGGGCAACGATGAAAACGCCAGCACAAATATTTGGCTCCTAACGGGATCCGAACTCACGACCCGAGCATTAGAAGTCCAACGCTCTACCATTCGGCCACCCCGGCTACCCAGAGAGAGGGAGAGAGAGAGAGAGAGAGAGAGAGAGAGAGAGAGAGAGAGAGATCAACTGAAATGAACTTAAAACGAAACATTAAACGAAACATTAAACGAAACTTTATTTTTCAAGGGAAAAGGTGAGGAAGGCGTGCAGGCCTGTCTTCCATCTTGCCCTTGCCTTACTACAATATTACGTTTTCTAAAGCTACGTCACTAGAACAACAATAACAGGGTGGGTGGGTGTTTGGGGGGTTTAACGTCCTTTTCCACCACATGCGGGTGATATCAAAGACGGAGCAACGATGAAAAACGCCAGCACAAATATTTGGCCCCAGCCGGGATACGAACTCACGACCCGAGCATTAGAAGTCCAACGCTCTAGCATTCGGTCACCCCAGCTCCCTACACGACAATAACAACAAACAGACAAACAGGACATATAATATACAGTCACAGCAACAGACTACGCACCATAAACAGGCCACACAGCATGGAGATACAGAGAGTTCTTGATGTTCTTTAGCTTTGCTCACTTTCCCGACCGGCCCATGAAACAGTTATAACTGCCCCACTGAAGAATTCCAGGACCGCCAGACAGAACCAACCAATACCGCAGTCAAATGTATCCTACACAATAATTACTATCTCTTTCATATCATATCATATCCCGCCGCGTCCGTTATAGGAAGGAATCGGCCAGTTCGAAATTGCTGCTGGTAGGGACAACTTTTCTAACCAAGTCATCCGTCCATGTAATTGACAAAGTGGAAAGGCTTGGTCACCGCCGGTGGTCTGGGGAGGTTCATCCCCAACCCTGAAGCCACAAGGGAACCCGCCATCCCAATCAGCCGTTCTATTTGAAGTGAGCACTGGCTGAACCGGCACTTTGTCCGCCAACATCCCACTGTTTGTATTGCAGTAGGGTTGTGAATGGGGGGAACTGGCGAGACAAACACAAATCCTTGCAGTGGGGACAGTCGGTCTTACAATAGGACATGCTGTACTTGCTACGGGCCAGTTCTAGTGGGTGGCAAGCCAGCTTAGCTCACAGTATAACTTAAACTGTAATGTTAGTAGTGCAGTGTTGGGTTGACGTGTCGCTCCGAGGGTCAGTTTCGCAGTGGGAACAGTCGGTCATACAATAGGACATGCTGTCCTTGCTACGGGGCAGTTCTAGTGGGTGGCAAGCCAGCTTAACTCACAGTATAAACTGTAATGTTAGTGGTGAAGTGTTGGGTTGACGTGTAGCTCCGAGGGTCAGTTTCGCAGTGGGGACAGTCGGTCATACAATAGGACATGCTGTCCTTGCTACGGACCAGTTCTAGTGGGTGGCAAGCCAGCTTAGGTCACAGTATAAACTGTAATGTTAGTGGCGTAGTGTTGGGCTGACGTGTAGCGGGTGGGTGGGTGCGTGGGTGTTTGGGGGTTTAACGTCCTTTTCCACCACATAGGGTGATATCAAAGACGAGGAAACGATGAAAAAGCCAGCACAAATATTTGGCCCCAGCGGGATCGAACTCACGGCCCGAGCATTAGAAGTCCAACGCTCTACCATTCGACCACCCCGGCTCCCCCTGACGTGTAGCTCCGAGGGTCAATTTCGCAGTGGGGACAGTCGGTCATACAACAGGACATGCTGTACTTGCTGTGGACCAGTTCTAGTGGGTGGCAAGCCATCTTAGGTCACAGTATAAAGTTAGCATAATCATAATGTGAGGTTGATGTCTGGCTACGCAGGTCAGTTTCGCAGTGGGGGGCCTTACAACAAGACATTACACAGCTACGTTAATACTGTGAGTGGCACGCCATCTTAGGTCACAGTATAAAGTAACCAGTATAGCCTAATGTTAGGTTGACGTGTTGCCATACATTTACATCTGTCTTCATCATTATCCTAAAACAATTGTTACAGTTCTTATATTAAAGGTCTTCCAGGAGAAACTGAAAGAATGGCTGGCTCAAGTGTAAATGTTGAGAGTGAAGAAGGTGCTGGAAGTCTTTTAAATTCCTGTCAGAAGATGCGTGCCCCCTATAAGGTCTGTACACGGTTATTTTTGTCTCTCGATTGAAGAATTTTTAGGGGTGAACATGACGGAAGATGCTAATCAGGGATTACATAGGCATGTTAAGGTTTCAAAATAAGTAGTGTTCAGCCTCAAGCCACCATCAAAGTTTGACGAGGCGAACAACTTACCGGAAACATACGTCACATCGACGTCTATTATCGTCACTTCCGGTCGACCAGAAACATGTGCACATGTCATGTCGACGTCACTTTGCTATGCGGTAGTATTCGGTTAAAATCTGTTATTTTGTGAAGAGAGTGATCACACTCATAAATGAATACTGATCAAAGCAGTCAAGGATCACTCGCAAAAAAAAACAACACGCATGACTCAGGGAAGACGCAATGGTGATGCAATGCGTCATCGTGCATCCATGACAACTTACGGGCTCCTATAAAAGGTGTGTGTGGGGGGGGGGAGGGGTACAAAGGATGGGTGGGTGGGTGAGTGGGTGTTCGTTTGAGAGTTTAACGTCCTTTTTTACCACGTGTGGGTGATATCAAAGACGGGGCACCGAGAAAAAGGCCGGCACAAATATTTGGCCCAAGTCGGGATTCGAACTCACGACCCGAGCATTGAAAGTCCAACGCTCTACCATTCGGCTAGCCTTTTTCCCCCCGGATAAAGGATGACTTTGAGCATATTGGGTGCGGTATCAACCGAAAGTACATAAAAAAGCTTTCTTTTGGTATAAAAATTTGTAGCACGGTACAGCTTAGATATGTTTGTTGAAAATTGCTGTTGAAAAGCGTCCATTTTGAGAAAATGGCTGGTAAAAGAATGACATAGGAATGACATGCTACAATCCTATTTTTCGCAGGTTAATGCGTTATATTCAGCCTTGCAACGTTCACAAGAGTTTCTGTTAGTTGTTTCACTCTTAAAAACCCACGAAAAAAGCGCATTTTCACTTAAAATCTTCAGACCACTAGAAAACACTTGAAGCCAATATGCGTCGGACAGACGTGGGATCTTTCTGCTCGGTGCAGTTACGTCAGCGTGTTCATGTCCTCGGCTTGACACACGATCATTTCAATTTAAGCTTTTCCTGTCAGGGATGCAGTTCGTGGGAATAAAACTGATGTGTCTACTGTAAGCCGGCATTCTATTCTTAGTACATTCTTACATCATTTTCGTGATCGGCAGACACACTGACGTAATTTCGTCGTGTAAGAAAGGGATGAAACACGGGAAGACTGGACCGACCCCCCCCCCCCCCCCCCCCCCCTCTCTCTCTCTCTCTCTCTCGTCTAGGCGTAAAGGGTGGAAGGAAAAATAATAAATGAATGGGGACAAGCAAAATAAGTTAAAACTACAAAAGAAAAGAAAAAAAAAAAAAAAAAACCCGAAAATACTACTACTAGGGTGGGTGGGTGGGTGTTTGGGAGTTTAACGTCCTTTTCCACCACATAAGGGTGATATCAAACTCGGGGCAACGAGAAAAAAGGCCAGCACAAATATTTGACCCCAGCCGGCGGGATTCGAAGTCACGACCCGAGCATTGAGAGTCCAACACGCTCTACCATTCGGCCACCCCGGCTCCCCACTACTACTACTACTACTACTACTGATAATAATAATAATGATAATAAACTTTAACAAATAGGTAAAAATATACACGTACAAAAGATAATTCCGATCCCATTTCCTGAAAACGGTAAGGTATGGACCATGATATTTGTGTTCTGTTATACATGTATGTGTTCTGTTTTTGAGGTGTGTGTGTGTGTGTGTGTGTGTGTGTGTGTGTGTGTGTGTGTGTGTGTGTGTGTGTGTGTGTGTGTGTGTGTGTGTGTGATGGTCTGCGTGTATGAGCCTGCGCGCGTGGGCGCACAGCAAATCGACGATGAATTTGCCAATATTGACATGTATATCGCCCTCAGTCTTTATAGAACTCCCATCTTATGGTTCCGCTAAGTACCCCCTTGTGTATCAACACATGTCAGTTGTCGACTCATCGCACAGCGCCGCGACGGATCTAAATCTCTCGCTGAGTGTCAAAGCAAGGGGCGTAAGCGACAAGGGAGAGAACTGAAGAGTGAGCCAGCTACAGGTACTATCTGATGGCGACGTCATTCACCAGGGACTCACGGCGCTGCCATGTTTCTGGGACCTCCGTTGGGCTTGTCGTCACGGAGGAGTGGAGTCTGATACATTCAACAGATCCCCCCCCCCCCCCCCCCCGGGTGAAAGATGGGTGATTCTACTCGACCTTAATGAAAACGGTCACTAAAAGCAAGGAAGAAGAACACGGTGAAGAAATGATTTCACAAGAAACAGAAAGTCAGAAAAAGAAAAAGAGAAAATTTGATTTGATGTTGGAGAGGAAGAAGAGGACGGGGAGGGGAGGGAGGGGAGATGCTCAAAGACGGGATGAAAAATTAAACTGTTGTTTGTTTCTTTGTTGGTTTTGAAAGGGAATGGGGAAGGAGAGTGGAGGGAAGGGGGGGGGGGGGGGGGTTGTTGGGATGTTGAACCGACGGCGGTGGATGATGGAGGAACTCATCACTGAAATCATTGAGATCATTGAAAACAGTCTCTCAAAACAGCTCAGTCTTTCTTCAAATAACCTGGCCTCCTCCTAATACCACGTCAGACTTCCTGTGCTTTGTCTAAACCTAACACTCGAACGTCATTCTAATCGCCGGCTGCTTTCACGACAACCATTAAGATCAGACATTTCCACCCAATGTCCAAGTTTCCTAACTTGGACATTTCCACCCAGTGTCCAAATTTCCTAACTTACATTAGACACCGAACACAATGATCAAATATACTCCGATATAACTTTTGGACAGCAGGGCCCCTCCAGTCCCCTCCAGTTTTATATGCCCACAGGAGTGAAGTACTAATTAATGGGCAGCACGATTTCCCGTAACAGTTGTTTGCAGACTATCCTTTTTCCAGCCCAGGTTCGTGCAAGCGGAAAAGACTGACAGCAGGTTTTTGTTATTTTGTGCAAAAGGACGACGGGGTACGACGATTTTCCAGACGGTAAAAGTAATAGAAAACAGGAAATGAATGAAAAATAAAGTGAAGTTGAGTGAAAGTGGGACGATTAAAAAAAATGTAACACTGGCAACTCGGCTCGAACCCATTTGAAATAAAAGACGTAGGCGGAAACATATGCAGCAGTTCCGGCACAAGTGTGTGTGTGCGTGTGCGTGTGCGTGTGTGTGTGTGTGTGTGTGTGTGTGTGTGTGTGTGTGTGTGTTTATGAGCATGAAAACAGTGTAGTTGTCTCCAGTCTTCTTTTGTTTTCGTGTCCTTGAGGTAGACTTCTCGGCAAGTGGTGATGTTGCATGTTTTTATTGGTTTGTTTTTTTACTTCTTTCTCCTTTTTCTTGATCAAGAAGTCTGAGGAAAACAAATAAAAGGAAATGGCGGTGCAAGAAGTTTACTGTTTGCACGCAAAGAAAAGTACGGACTGTCAGGTGTTGGAAAATCTGACCCCATATCGTCAAACTCGGCACCACAGTCGTGCTCTCCAGAGAGTAATCCACACTCCAAACCCCTCTCTTCCTTCCCCATTCTACATCCTTGCATTCCCCTGCCTGCAATATCCTCCCCCCCCCCTCTCCACACACACACCCCTCCACCCTCACACACACACACACACACACACACACACACACACACACACACACACACACACACACACACACACACACCACTTCACCATCACCACCACAACCCCCTCCCCCACCACCCCCCCCCCCCAAAAAAAAAAAAAAAAAGATAAAAAAAACCCAACCAGCCAACCTCCCCGAAACAAACAAACAAACAAAAACAAATAAAAAACAAAACAAAACAAAACAAAAAAAGAAGAAAAAAAAAACACACCCAAGAAAACAAAAACAAAATCAGATAAAAAAAAAACGGATTTTTTTTTTTTAAAAAAAGACAAAGCGACACTGCATCATCCTAACAACCTGTGACATTAATAGATATGTCCTGACTTGACCTCAAAGCCAACAAAAACTGCGAGACCTGTACTCCCTGTGACATGTTTATTTACATATCAATATCCTCACCGTTCTTGCTTCGCACCCGGAGCACTTCAAAAACACACCGACACCGACACCCTAACAAACTCCTGCAACGGCGCTAAAAAAGATTTTCATCCGCGCATATTTGTTTTAAGGAAGATTTGTTTCTAGCGCTATCTGCTAGAAGAGAAAAGATTAAATTTTGATCACTCGCTCCTCGCTGGACATTCTCCCCAGTCTGCGCGGTAACCCGGATGAACCGACGGGTTTGACGGGTAAAAATTGCGCGGGGTTGCAAGCGCGCCACGGTGTGGAATTTCTCAGCGCGAGCATGCAAGATTCTCGGTGTACTTAACTTTGGATTAAACTGCAATTTGTCGAAGTCCTGGCATTCTCTGTCCGCCACCTTCATACCCGTTGCACGTTTATCTTCTCCACGGCTTCTTATTCTTCTGTTCGCTCAGACTCTCCCTTCGTGCCGAGTTTTGTGGATCTCCCACCCCCCGGTCATCTGGGCCCGTATGTAAAACTCGAGGTTAATTTAACCCACGGCTACGGGCCTAACCCAGACTAGGACAAAGGAAACCTCAAAACAAAATTAAATTAAAAAAGGAAGCGAAGAAAGAAAGACAACAATCCTTCTATAACGGCATAGGCACCTTGCTGGAATGGACCCGCTTCCTGATTTAAAACAAACAAACAAACAAACAACAACAGCAACAAACAACCCCAGAAAATTTAACCCTAGAGCTAGTTTAGTTCGAGGTTAGACTCTAACCCGGGGCTAAACTCCCTAACCCCGACTTTTAAATGCGGGCCCAGGTCACTGCTTATGAAATGCCAGTGTATTATCTTTATTAACTCAATTATAACTAGAAAAGAAACTATATATATGTTATAGTCAAAGCTGGAAATTAGTCATTCTCCGGGAATGCCTGACGGTCAAAATGACAATCAGGCAAACCCAGTAAATCAGAGGCTTCCATTTTCAGTCATTCTCTGGGAATGCCTGACGGTCAAAATGACAATCAGGCAAACCCAGTAAATCAGAGGCTTCCATTTTCAGTCATTCTCTGGGAACGCCTGACGGTCAAAATGACAATCAGGCAAACCCAGTAAATCAGAGGCTTCCATTTTCAGTCATTCTCCGGGAATGCCTGACGGTCAAAATGACAATCAGGCAAACCCAGTAAATCAGAGGCTTCCATTTTCAGTCATTCTCCGGGAACGCCTGACGGTCAAAATGACAATCAGGCAAACCCAGTAAATCAGAGGCTTCCATTTTCAGTCATTCTCTGGGAACGCCTGACGGTCAAAATGACAATCAGGCAAACCCAGTAAATCAGAGGCTTCCATTTTCAGTCATTCTCCGGGAACGCCTGACGGTCAAAATGACAATCAGGCAAACCCAGTAAATCAGAGGCTTCCATTTTCAGTCATTCTCTGGGAACGCCTGACGGTCAAAATGACAATCAGGCAAACCCAGTAAATCAGAGGCTTCCATTTTCAGTCATTCTCCGGGAACGCCTGACGGTCAAAATGACAATCAGGCAAACCCAGTAAATCAGAGGCTTCCATTTTCAGTCATTCTCTGGGAACGCCTGACGGTCAAAATGACAATCAGGCAAACCCAGTAAATCAGAGGCTTCCATTTTCAGTCATTCTCCGGGAACGCCTGACGGTCAAAATGACAATCAGGCAAACCCAGTAAATCAGAGGCTTCCATTTTCAGTCATTCTCTGGGAATGCCTGAAATTTTTGGAAATGACTAATTTCCAGCTTTGACTGTAACATATATATGTATATATATATAATTATATATAATTAATTAATCAATTTTGTTGTCATAGATTTCAGTTTGGCTCAGTGGGAGTGTTGCACTTGTCTTTACTTATGAAATGCCACTGTCTCATCTGTAGCGCAATTCTTACGGAGTGAGTCTGGGGTTGTACACTAGCGGCCTCACTAAAATAATCATAATTAATTTATGTCTGCATGGATTTAAAATGGGCTTAGTTGGAGTGTTGCACTTTGATTATACTCATGTCTGCTGCAATAAGAGCCTCCCAAAACCTAACAACAACAACAACAACAACAACAGCAGCAGCAGCAGCAACAGCAACAACAACAACAACAACAACAACAAACTATAACCAAGGATGCAACCAATCTGCAAGGAAATGCAGAGACAAATAACTCCCAACATGGTCAGAGATAGGTTATCAATCATTAACAAATTAATACCAAAAACGGTCACACCCATTGCCTCTTCTGCCAAAACTGAAGATCGACGCCTTATATGTTACAACCTTGTAGACTGTCCGCTCTTTTTGTATTTCTCTCTCTCTCTCTCTCTCTCTCACACACACACACACACACACACACACACACACACACACACACACACACACACACACACACACACACACACACACACACACACAATCGTTTCATCGGTTCTGAAGAAATCGACCTGAAGAACGCGGAGAGCCAACAAACTTTCCACAAGGACCCTCTTCGTTCGCGAAACTCCAAAGTGCTGTAAACCTGTCCATCAGTGGTCGCGAACACTTAGTGGCAGCGAAAGCTTTAAACGTGGAGAAAAGAGAAAGCTTAAATAGCGGCGCGATGTAGAGAGTGCATGATAAATCAAAGACGAGAAAGAAAACACCCGAACTTACCGTAACCTACTTATAGGACCAGCGGCGACGTCATGGAATGGATACGACTCCGAGGGTAGTATGGATCGAAGGTTGGCTATGAATGTGATAGTCGACGGAGAGTGTGATTTCCCCACGGTTATATTCTATTATTACTACTATTATTATCATCATTGTTATTATTGTTCTTCTTTTTTCTTCTTTTTCGTCTTCTTCTTCTTCTTCTTGCCATACTCTTCTTTTCCTTATTACTACCGCTACTATTATTTTCATTCATTTTTTCAGTAGTACATTTCTAAATGGAGCCCCCCCCCCCCCCCCCCCCCCCCGTGAGGGGGTGGTGGGGAGGTGGGGAGGGAGTATATGAACGAAAGGAGGGTGCGGGCAGGCAAAGGTTGTCGAGTCCGTACATACCCAGGCTCAGTGAGTTAAGAAATTTCATGGACCCAACACCCCCCCCCCCTCCCCTCCCCCTCCCCTCCCCCCCCACCCCCACTCCTCGACTCGAACCTGGGTCAGCATGGTTACAGAACTCATACATTATACACTTGTGCCTCCTTCTAAAACGCAATGCACATCCATGCGGGTATGTCAGTCAGAACAGACCCCCCCCCCCCAACCCTTTTTTTTTTTAAACCCTACTCTCACTCTTAAAATCAAACACTGCTGTACCTGCCCACCTGCGACAGTCAGGGGCCACGGGAAATAACAACGCAACACAAGTGATGCCCCTTTGCGTCGGCCACCACAACCTGAGCCCGCCCAACCCTGTCCGGCGGCGCACAACAACTGAATTCGGTCACCATCGCACACAAACAGTACGAACAGACAGAACACGCCATAAATCAAACCCATCTATAATCATCCGTCCACGCAAAAATAAAACCTGTCTCAAAATGTTTACGCCCGATTGTCTTCAACTGCCTGAGAAACTGGGTTAGTGGTCTTCAAAACGTCCACAAGCGAGCCAGCGCGGACCTGACAAGGGTCACAGAGCCACTTTCGTCCTTCCAAGTTCCACCCCGCTTGTTAGTGCCTCGGCGTTATCTGTGGCCGTGTGGGGTCGGCGCTAGTTAGACCTCTAACCCTCTGTGTGTCAAGAGCACTCTGTGATCATACGACCACTTGGCCTCTGATCGCTGGCGACTCGCTACAACCTCTCCGTCACCTGGTTCCTTGATGGAGGCACTCGAACGTAGTGAGTGTACTACAGCGCAAAGGCCGAGTATAGTGCTGTACTGTACCTCGCCTTTCTCAGCTCTGTGTGCGTGTGTGTGTGTTGTTAGTTTACGTCGTGACAGGCCATACCGATCATTTTGTTTTTTGCAGGAGTTCGGAAATTTTACAGGGAAAGGTTCTGGGGTCTGACGGATGCATAAAAAGAGACTACACTTAACCGTCTAGCCTCAGATTTACGACGGCGGGACTGTCATCAGCGTGCTTTACCGTTTAGTCCCTGAAATAGTCGCAGACGTGCTTCAGTCTCCGTTTATGTATCTCACGCTAAGTTTTTAGTCTCAGCTTTGTAAAGCTAGTCTCAGACTTGCATCCAATTCTCTCTTCATGCATCAGGAGCCTGGTCTCATTTTCTGTGGCGATCCTGGGAGATAATATCGAGAAAGATTTTTTTCAACGATATTTCTTTATTACCTTTTCTGTTCATCACGCTACGAGAATGATTGAAATAAGTTCATCCTAAAAACGCCGCGTAGGTTGTAGGTTTTCTAAAACTGATTTATGTCGGAGTGGAGGTGGGGGTGGGGGATAAAAAATTA
>JACVVK020000001.1:1132500-1140000 GCA_018292915.2 Batillaria attramentaria | reverse complement strand
CTCTCAATACATTTCTATACCTACAACTCACGATCCGTGGCTGGCATGTGCGTGAGCCGCGGAAGGACGCAACCTGAAAGAGGCGGGCTTAGGGAAAGTGAAGCGTTCTCTTCCAGAGCGACCCTCCAACCTTTCAGTCGGGGCTGTGTGCGCATGTCACCATCGAGAGAATGCCAATGTGGCAGTCGGTGAATATGTTTTTTGAGATGTACGCTGGCCGATTTGACTGGCCTAATCGCGATTTGAGAATGACTGCCAGGCGCCAGATGCCTGAAAGAGAATGTTAAGCCGGGGGCGACTGCTGTTGGCACGTGTGACATTGTCTTGTAACACAACACTGATCCTCGACACACGATCCTGGTTGGTGGAATCCCCCCCCCCCCTTCCGCCGCCCGCCACAGCGCTCACAGGCGGATCCAGCCGCACCTGTTGAAGCGTGTCCCGCGTTGCAGTTTCTGTTGGTTTATTGTATTCCTCCACGCCCCAGTGGCGGAGCTGCGATAGCCGAATGGTAGAGCGTTGGACTCTCAATGCTCGGGTCTCGAGTTCGAATCCCGCCTGGGGCCAAATATTTGTGCAGGCCTTTTTCTCGTTGCCCCATCTTTGATATCACCCCACACGTGGTGGAAAAGGACGTTGAAAAACACCTAAACACCCACCCACCCTCCATGCCCCAGTGGGTCGGTGGTCTAGTGATTAAGAGACTTTGCCACTAATGCAAGAGGTCAGGTTCGAGTCCCACTAATTGCGAAGAATTTTTCCTTCTCGTACGTGGCATCGTTCATACGGGCCGATCGTCCGGCTTCCTCCCCCCTCTGCTTTGGAAAGGTTTAGCCCACAAAATTTGAAAATCAATGCAATTCTAAATTCCGAAACGTAAATAGCTGAGCTGGCCCTTTGCACCATGTGATTGTAATGTGTTCATGTCGAGTGTGTGAGAGAATGCGTGTGATTCACGTGAGCGTGCGTGTTGGCTTCAGCACAGCTGGCGGCGCTTCGAGCCAGTTCAAGAAATTGGGAAAAAGCGCCCACACAATACACAGTCATCAGTATCTTTTTCTGGCCATTTGACATGTGCAATATTGTATAACTTTAACTTTCATACTTACATACTAGTTATGTCTGTAAGCATGAGGGCAAAGATCTACGGTCTTTGATGAGGGGGCGGCACGAGTGAAGAACTCTGTGTGTGTGTGTGTGTGTGTGTGTGTGTGTGTGTGTGTGTGTGTGTGTGTGTGTGTGTGTGTGTGTGTGTGTGTGCGCGCGCGCGCGCAGGCATGTGTCCATATGTGTGCCCCTTTTGTAATCTATGTTCATGTTTGTGGGTGTGTCAAGTGCGCGTGTAGGGGTGTATGTCGGGGTGTTATGTATTTTGAACTGTTTATGATGTCATTTAAGGTAGTATTATTTCATGTGTAGTGTGTATTAAGTGTGACTGTAATGAGCATTGCTATGACGTATATGTTTTCACATGTATACATCAAACGGCAATAAAATCTTTGAATCTTTTGAACAGATGACTGTTCTCGTCTCCGCGGAAGCTGGGTTGCTCATGGTATGGTATGGTATGGTATGGTATGGTATGGTAAATGCTGGTATGGTATGGTATGGTATGGTATGGTATGGTATGGTAAATGCTGGTATGGTATATGGTATGGTAAAGTAAATGCTGGTATGGTATGGTATGGTAAATGCTGGTATGGTATGGTATGGTATGGTATGGTATGGTAAATGCTGGTATGGTATGGTATGGTATGGTATGGTATGGTATGGTATTTGGCTTCCGCTTAAAACAAAAGAAGAATATATTTGGGTCATTTTCAAATCTGAGTAGCACCGAATAGATGCCTTGGATTTCGGTATGTTGGTTTGAATTAAAAAGGGTTGGTTTTTCTTATTCTCTCTCTCTCTCTCTCTCTCTCTCTCTCTCTCTCTCTCTCTCTCTCGGGGGCCCAGGATAGCCAAATGGTAGAGCGTTAGACTTTCAATGCTTGGGTCGTGAGTTCGAATCCCGGCTGGGGCCAAATAATTAGTTGTCTTTGCCTTTTTCCCGTTGCCCCGTCTTTGATATCACCCATACGCGGTAGAAAAGGACGTTAAACTCCCAAACACCCACCCACCCACCTTCTCTCTCTCTCTCCCCCCCCCCCCCCGCCCCCCTTCTCTAAGAAAAAGATCGTCGATCAACCAGACAACAACCGTTACTATCACGTTACTACAACGTAAAGACTTGTGCATGCTCATATCTGAAGTAAACGGCTTTAGATAAGAGCAATGATTGTCGTTGAAACTTTTGAATATATATTGAGTATAACCCAAGGGGAGGGGGGAGGGGGAGGAGGAGGGCGGGGGAGCAAAAAACAAAAAAACGCCTGTTCATTTTGTTGAACACCCGTGTAGATGGACAGCATAAAATGCTGAATCATCACACGTCAAACAGCCTTTAAATCCAGTCGTGAGACTGCACACCCTTTTTTGATGGCCGTATAATCACACGATAAAATCCATCTTTTTTTCTATTCGCTATGACGCAGTGTCAGACAGGGACCTGATGCATGACAAGGGACCTGACTACACAGCTCTAGTCTCAGACTTGCTGTAGTCACAGACTTAGTACGTCGGGACTAACATCCAGTGATGTTGTCAGGATTTTTTTTTTCTTCGGCTATTTAGCCGAAACAGCCATAAAAGTTTCGGCTTTTTACAGAAAGTTTCGGCTTTTTACAGAAAGTTTCGGCTTTTTACAGAAAGTTTCGGCTGTCTCTGCCGAAGCAGTTTCACAAGTTTTTCGACTAGATTCTCTATTGTTACGTGCTCCCTCCACCTCCATGAATTAAAGATGTTCTGTAAAGTTGCGTTTTCTTGGAAATTAGTCCAGCCAGCACACAGGGGAGCCGGAGTGGTCGAATGGTAGAGCGTTGGACTTCTAATGCTCGGGTCGTGAGTTCGATCCCGGCTGGGGCCAAATATTTGTTCATCGTTGCCCCGTCTTTGATATCACCCTATGTGGTGGAAAAGGACGTTAAACCCCCAAACACCCACCCACCCCCACTCCAGCCAGCACAGGAATCTCGCAGAAACAGTCATAATCGAGCCGATTCACTCATGAAAACTTCGGCTCGGCCAGCCGACATGACAGACAGATTATCGGCTTTTTCCTAAAAAATTCGGCTTTTAGCCGAGATCCGACCCCAAACGACATCCCTGACATCAGCATGTGTTACCGTTTAGTTCCTGAACTAGTCGTAAACGTGCCCTAGTCTACGTTTATGCATCTCCTACAAACGTTTTAGTCTCAGTTTGGGAGCCGGGACAGACGAATGGTAGAGCGTTGGACTTTCAATGCTCGGGTAGTGAGTTCGAATCCGTGCCAGCTCGGGCCAAATATTTGTGCTGACTTTTTTCTCGTTGCCCTGCCTTTGATATCACCCATTCATGGTGGAAACGGACGTTAAACTTCCAAACACCGACCTACCCACCCACCCTAGCCCCGGGCTTGCGTCCTAATCTCCCCTGCATGCATCAGTGGCCGGCCAGATCTTGATCTTACCTTTGTCTCCACGCCTCGCACAGCAACAGGAAAAACAAAACACCTCAACATTTATGACTGGACCAGAACAATGGAATATTTTAATATCATATACATTCCTCTCGTGTTTTCGCGAAGGTTATGATTCAACAAGGTCAAGAGATGATACGTGATTTACAGTGCTGTCGCTGGCTTACGAAAATGGGCTTTGCGGTTTACGGGGTTTGATGATAGACTGTGGGCTTGTTGCGGACATTATTCAGCAAAGGTATGATTGTGTCACTTGGTCTGTGTTTACAGATACTTGTGTGCACAGCTGCCAGAGAGAGAGAGAGAGAGAGAGAGAGAGAGAGTGTGTGTGTGTGTGTGTGTGTGTGTGTGTGTGTGTGTGTGTGTGTGTGTGTGTGTGTGACACTTCGACTGTGTGTGTGTGTGTGTGTGTGTGTGTGTGTGTGTGTGTGTGTGTGTGTGTGTGTGTGTGTGTGTGTGTGTGACACTTCGACTGAGAGAGAAAGAGAGAGAGAGAGAGAGAGAGAGAGAGAGGCAGGCAGGCAGACAGGCAGGCATGCATGCAGGCAGACAGACAGACAGAATGTTGTGTATATATGCCCAGTAGACTGAACATTATAGGTGCATTAAAGCATAGTGGAAGCAATAGTTTAATACGTTATGCCAAACAGTTTCCCTTCCAAGTCCCCTAACTGATTTTGGTACTGCGTATGGGTTATCACCAAAAAGCTGCGCCACGTCAGTTACGCAATATCTGCTTCACGTGTTGAAACATTATACGTTGTCCCTCATACAATGTGTTTAGGGCAAAGACATGCAATTTGTCAACAGCATTTTTTCCGTTTAAAAAAACAAAATTCTGGGTACTAAGAAAAGTGTTTAACTGACATGCGTCTGCATTTTGAGCACACATTTTTGAAATGAACGAATACTTTACTTCACGACAACGATAATGATGATGATGATGATGATGATGATGATGGTGATGGATGTGGTGGTGGTGGTGAAGATGATGAATATTTTGATGATGATGACGACGACGACAATAATGATTTCTATGTTGCAACTGAACGCCGCAGGCAGACAGGTGAAGGACTTGATAATAACGCACTCCATCAAGTCTTTAAGTATTCAAGTTGTGTACATAAATCACGATGACATAAATTGACAGTTGTATGACTTCCGCGTGCTTAGAAGGGGGAAAAAAACAACATAAACAGCACCCAAGCACCGGGTCGGTACATAACGCTTGCATCATCACACAATCATCGCAACTATGCTGTTGTCCTTATCCAGCTTTTTTCCCCTTATCAGGCAAACCTCGATGTGGTGTTTACTTGCAGTCAGGCTCATCGCCTGACGGATGCTGAATATTTTGGGGTCACTTCCTGCATTTTTACGGGGACCAACCACAGACGTATAGAGATAGACGCACCGCGGTGCCGGAAAAGTGACGCCGCCGCGCGCCATGTTGCTAGTACCTGGAAGTGCCAGCTGATAACATAGCGCGCATAGCATTGGCCAGACGCTATCAGCTGTTTACATAGCGCGCATAGCATTGGTCCGCTCTATCTTACGTCACATTTCTGATAACGTCTTTCTAAAGAACTTTGTATTTCGAACGAGGCGTCCTATACACAGAGCCTCTGAGTTCTGGTATCAGTAAGATGGCCGCGATAGCGACACTCGCAAGCAGCGGTGGCAGCGTGCGGCGGTGCGTCTATCTCTTTACGTCTGTGGGACCAACATGGAATGTTGCATACGCTTCCGTGATCATCAGTCATAACAGGGAGGGGGGGAGTTGGCGATAACCAGAGTTCAAAGACGACAAGCTACAACTCAGCTGCTGGTTCAAACAGACATGTTACATCGTTATGAAAGTCAATTTTCTCTGTCTGGCTTTTGGGCGCTATGGCTACAGACCACTAATGCAAATTTCAAGAGAAGTCTATATTATATTCCTGTTAAACATAACGTCGTGTATAGCGGCACCCTAGAAATGCTTAAAATTCACCCAAACAAGTCACAAGTCTGGTTATCGCCAACTCCCCCCTGAGATGCGCCCACACTGTTTTTAAGAGCAATCTTAAAACGTTCCTCTTTTGTAAAGCTTTCCAGTAATTTCCCGTGTCAGCAGCTAGTCAGTTTCACCAGTGTATGTCTGTCCACTGTTTGTAAAATGTGCGTGAGTGTCGGTGAGTGATTGGCGCATTGAGTTTATTCCAAAGAAATGCGCCCTACAAATGCCATTTATTATTATCCAGTAGCCAAAGACTCATGAGTAGAGTAAATTCCAACAAATTAAAATATTCCGGTGTATTTTATTTTTGTGTGTGTGTGTGTGTGCAATGTTAGCAGCGACCACATACCCCCTCATTCCTATGTCGTCTGCTAGCTCTTGTTGCAGCCGCGCATGAATACAAATAGTCCACAAGCCAGGCTATTTTTCCCTCCTTTTACTACTATAACCTGACATGAAACTTATCTACAAAGCCAACAAAAAGCCCCAGATTGCCATGTTTTTTTTTTTTTTTGTTTTTTTTTTTTTTGTTTTTTTTTTCATTCTGCACACAAATTCAAAAGGGCCAAAATTTTGTACTATATTTAGCGTAGTTGTTACTATATTCCCCGGAAGCTATTAGTGGTCTGTAGCCTAAAGGCGCTTATTCCGAGATTACTAGGCTTCAAAGAAGAACTGGAACAATTGTACGTCAGTGTACGCTCGAGATGGTCTGTCAGTGACGTGTAGAGCTCTGAGTGCGATCCACAGACGTCTATTGGCCGCGCGGACTCGAAATGGAACGACCCAAAGCTCTAGGGCCAAACTTACGCTGGCCTTTTTCCACGTTGCCCTGTCTTTCATATCACCGGAGACCTGTTGCCTAAGGCGAGAACTAGCGATATCTTGCAAGAATACGCGAGTGTGCGCGTTGCGTACCATTTCTTGCTCGCTAGTCTTCGCGAGAAGACGCGAGCACGCCGAATCGTGGATTGCGCGCTAGTTTCAAGATGGCCGAACGTCAATTCGTGATTCTCGGATTGTTATTTAGGACTTTTTTGCCATTCATTAGTTGGTAACAATACAAATACAACCAAGGTTAAATTGATAGCCATTAATGGCTCCAGTATCTTCCCCTGCATTGTGGTGCTATTACTACTAGGGTCCAGATCTAGAAATAATTTACATAATTACATTTTTTTTAAATTTTAAAGTGGAGAGGGGAGACATCGTCCTCTTCGCTGAGCTCTAATAGTAATATTTTCTTCAGCAGCTCTCGTCTCTCGCACGTGGAAGCCATTTTGAATTTCTCGCTGGCCAGTTGGCCGTTGCATAGTCGCTCTCGCCAGTCTCGTCTCACTCGCGAGTCAGACTCGCCGAGCGAGAATGTTAGGCAACACGCCCCGGTATGTGGTGGGAAAAGACGTTAAATCTTTAAGCACCCACCCACCAAGCCTTGCACATGAAAGTGTCGTGGATATTACAAAAGGAAGTCAGGATGGCTCAGAGCTCGAGAGGTCGATGAAGTAAAACGTTTCACAGATAGTTCGAAAAGGTTTACTGTGGCTGTGAGAGGACTACACAGACACACAGGAAGAAGTCACACGTTCACAGAGGTCAGGGCAACGTTCTGAATCAATTAACTTTCGCCACAGATCCGGCGGACTCCAACTCTACACCACCTTTCGGTCACCAGCGCGTCTCCATGTTATTACCGACTTCACCTCTGCCCATCCAAGGGAAACAGATGGCCGACGACCACAAATCTTATGATAAATAGCAGTCGACTCATGATTAATAGCACTACAGAGTACCAGGTAATAAAGGTCCTACGTACGAGCGATTTCCCCCAGTTTGTCACTGATTATATTCCTAAAGGCCGACGCAGATCTACCTTTCACAACCAGGTCTTAGATCAGGTGAAAGGGGCGGCTTTGATTATCCATAATGAGCCTGGAGGCGC
>JACVVK020000001.1:1047500-1127500 GCA_018292915.2 Batillaria attramentaria | reverse complement strand
CGACGCGCTACCTATTAGACCCCCGCTCATCGCTTGGATCAATTGCTGGCGACTGGACAAGAGTAAGAAATGATTCCTGATTAGCCACGCCGCCAGGGTATGTTTGTATAATATGTTGTAGAGACGAGATGTAAGTGGAAGGCGTGTGACCTTGAAGATCTTTGTTTTTAATCGATGTTGTCTTAAGCGCACGGTTACACGACTGCCAGTCTGCATGTTGCCGTACTCGGCTGCCTGCTGGCGGGCAACGGTTTTGGCGCACACGCAGCCTGCGGCGTTGCAAGGTTTCGGCAGTGATTGGTCAGTTGGCTGTACGGGCTGCCTGTGGCAAGCTGGCTGCCAGGAAAAATAGAACGGCTTTCTATTCCCGCGCCGGCACCGGCAAGGGGGATTTGCCAGCTGGCAGCCAGCGATTTAATTAGGGTTGCCAGCGTTGCCAGCCCTGCAAGTACCAATCCTGGCAACGTGTAGCAGCGGCCCTTAGACTACGACTTCAGATTAATCACACACACACACACACACACACACACACACACACACACACGCACGCACGCACGCACGCACGCACACACGCACTTCCTCACAAAATGTCAGTAAGATTGGTAATAACAGCAGGAGTAAGAATGTCTGTTTTTTGTGGATCCTTTTCCATAAGGGTGATATTGAAGACGACACAACGAGGTATAAGCCAACACACGGGTTTTGGCCCCCAGCCGAGATTCGAAATCACGACCCGAGTAATGAACGTCCAACGCTGTACCAGCTCGACTGGAGTAAAAGACAGCTGTGAGCAGCAGAGCCTCAAGCACGTAGATTCACTCATCCGGAAACAAAAAACAACAACAACAACAACAAAAAAAAGTGGCCGGCGGTTGAGCGGGAGGGTGGGTGGGTGTTTGGGTGTTTAACGTCCTTTTCCACCACATACGGGTGATATCAAAGACGGGGCAACGATGAAAAAGCCAGCACAAATATTTGGCCCCAGCCGGGATGCGAACTCAAGACCCGAGCATTAGAAGTCCAACGCTCTACCATTCGGCCACCCCGGCTCCCCCGGCGGTTGAGCCTACTGCAGTACCAACAACTGCACAGTCTCAAAGACGCCGCATCGAAGGCTTCTGGGAGATGCGGTGGGACGAGTGTGAATCTAAAATGGCGTGACAAGAACCGCTGAATAGACGACTTCACTCGGCAAGCCCCGAGGCCAAATCCCCACCCTTTAATCTGCCGTGTATCGGCCGCAAAACACAGTACGTCTATGACGTCATTGTATGTGAAAAGGGGTGAGATTGACGTAATGATCTGTTTCCTAAAATGACGTCAATGGGCGTACTGCTTTCTTTCCATGTTTCAGTCATATCAAACTGCACGTGCTTCCCTCGTTGTCATGTCTGGCAAAAAAGTTTGCCAGACCATGCCGTGTGTTGTGCTCATTATGCCGCGGGACGCGATTGGCTGAATTTTGGGGGCTCGACCCTTTTGATTGACAGGAGTGGAGTCGTCCATTACAACAGCCTGAAAGTTGACGCTTGGGAAGCTTCTGAGGCATGACATTCCGATTGTTTCAGTTAAACTGTACAGCACATCAATTCAATTCAATTCAATTCAATTCAATTCAATTCAAATCAATTCAATTCAATTCAATTGCACTTTATTCATCCGGACACGGGCAATTAAGATAAAGACAGGCTCAGTATAAATCAACAAATAAATAATTAAGAACAATCAATATTAATCACAGACTCAAGTAATTATATTTATTTAAAATTAATTAAGAATTAAGGAATAGCGTAAGCGTTCATTTGTAAGCTGAACGCTGGGCTAAAAACAGAACACAGGCATTCTTATACTCTCTCTCTCTCTCTCTCTCTCTCTCACACACACACACACACACACACACACACACACACACACACACACACATCGAGGGCATATCGCATCACCGCACACACACACACACACACACACACACACACACACAAGCCTCGCCGCATTCAAGTACTCTGAGAGAACCTGCATCTCGGAACCGTCGTTACCCCGACGTGCCTGGCCAGCCATAAACTTTCCTTCCGGATTTTTGTCCCTACATACGAGTCACAGGGCCTCACCTGTTGCGTCAACGCTGCCATAAATAACCCTGTCCATTCTCACACCCACGTGTGACAGACGGAAGGGTTAATGACAACGGACTCGAACTTGTACCGCGCAAGCCTCTAAACCCGGCCAGGTCACGCTACAGCACCAGGAAAGGAGCGAGCACTGACTCGCAAGGGAGCCAACCGGCGCCGCCCGGACGCCGGAAGTGGCAAGGGTGCGAAAAAAAATAAGCTCAGAATAGTCTCCCCTTGCATCATTTTTTGCGCATGCGTGGACGCAGGTCTGGAGAAGAAAAATGAAACATAACACGAGGCTTAAAGGGTGGGACCATGTAGCGCGGGTTGCAACGTCGTAAAATGTTCACGTGAGAAATTATTGCGAACGATTTTGTCATGTCCGTTGTTTAGGGAGGTGCATGGAGAAAGAGATAGTGTGCTTGCGTTACCCTGCTGTGATCGGTCAGCCGTAGCAACCAGCCGACCGTGCACATCGGCTTATAGTTTCGCGAAGTTCTGTTGTGCATGGTGGTGTTGCGCAGCAACTGCACCTAATGTGGTACACCCACCCCCCTCCCCCCTGGCATTTCACTGTGGGGCCGAAAACCAAGACATGGTGCAGCTGCAGCCCCGAAAAACTTTTGTGTATGAATTAATTCAAGTCTTACTGAACTCTTCATGAGTTAATAATAATACTAATAATTAGTATTGTATAGGCGCTTTACCTAATTTCATGAATCGGCTCATAGCGCCGCGAACTGAACCCAACACGCACGCTCACGTGAATCACACGCATTCTCTCACACACTGGACATAAACACATTACAATCACGTGGTGCGGAAGGGTCAGCTCAGCTATTTAAATTTCGGAATTTAGAATTGCATTTATTTTTTTTCAAATTTGGTGGGCTGAACACTTCCAAAGCAGATGGGGAGGAAGCCGGAGTGCCCGGAGAGAACCCCAGACGATCGGCCCGAATGAAAGTTTATGTTGAAAAGTCTTTCGGTGCTAAATGTGCAGTTCAGTTCATCATCAAACGGCATCTCGAGAAAAGCCCATAATTATGCACTGCAGGTCAAAGATTACAAATGCACGATGCCTCAAAATGCTTATAATTATATTCCCTACTAGCCTCAGGCATCATAATCACCCCTAAAAATGCGCAAATCTAGAAACAAAAAATTACCATGCACAGACCATTCAAGGGCACGCACCTGACAAGAGTAAAAAAAAAAATTGAATGTCTCCTTTCCATTCAGGCCTCACTGGAGTAATGCTAGTCTACTTTCTGTTTAGGCCAGAAAGCCACTTCACCCAAACCTCTCGCGTCACGTCTGCCTCTCTTGTTCGCAAAAAGTCCCAGCTTCACTGACAGCGTGCCTCCTGTTGCAACCCCCCTGGCATGCACCTTGCCCTACAAGATATAAAAATTGCGAAAATGACGCTGTTTTGTGACAAGGAAATCACTACAATCTAGCACGCTCGCCAGACAGGATCATTTAAATAAACGCTGTGACTTTCGCGATTATTTTGGCAGGGCAAAGTGCATGCCATGTGTCCACCCTGCTGTTCACTCTGGTGCGTATTCACTCTGTTTTCCACGCCACCGGTGTCACAGGATATTTCGGAACCGGGACGAATGGGAACCATTCCGATTTATCCTGGCCCTGGTGGCAGGATTTTTTCGGAACCTTTCCGATTTATCCTGACTCTAGTGACAGGATATTTGAAAACCACCAGCTTATTTCGGAACCGCCTAGAAGGTCATTAGCCGACATGAATTTTGTCTGCCAGGTGAGGGATAAATATCCTAGGATTTTTGGGAACCGGTTCCGATTTATCCTGGTTCCGAAATATTCTACGACACCGGCCACAGCGTTCTATTCTTCGAAAGATGAACGTGGGATTTGTAGCGTGCACACTTGATATTTGTGCGCGCGTAGGTACACGACGGTTTGACAGGCACCGTAAACGAGTCTGCACATGGTTTTGACTCGATTTGGAACGATAAGCTCCAGCTAAATTCCTACCCAGCAGGGACCCGAACCAGGCAGCTTAGGATCCGAAGTGTAGACCAAATCCAAGGCATGAATCTGGATCATACTAAACAACGGACAGCAAAAACTTTTCCACAAAACATGGGGAGCTGCCATAGCCGAACTGTAGAGCGTTGGACTTTCGATGCTCGGGTCGTGAGTTCAAATCCCGGCTAGGGCCATATGTGTTGGCCTTTCCTCGTTGCCCCGTCTTTGATATCACTCATTCGTGGTGGAAAAGGATGTTAAACTCCCAAACACCCATCCACCCATCCACCTACCATTCCACAAAAGAGTACTCTTAAAACACCAAATTTTATATTGTGTCTAGTAAGATGTTACTATTACACTGTCCTACACTTTACATGCTCTGGAAGCTGTCAATGGACTTGGTCATGAGTTCGAATCCCGGCTTGGAGTCAATTTTTTGTACTGGCATGGTAGTTTCCTCGTTGCCCCGTATGTGGTGGACAAGGACGTTAACCCCCCAAACACCCACCCACACCCACCCTGTCAGTGACCCTCGGTCTGGCTGAGGCTCAAAGAGACACGAAGCAACAACACCATGTAAATTTTCAGAAGCACAAGTATATTAGAGGACGGTTCGCGCTAATTCTTGACATTCCGACATGAGTTGCCGTCAAGCCAGCGGCGCCAATTGTTTCTTTACAGGTCCATTATGTGTCGTTCGTGCGGGACGATATTTTCCTGCATGCTCCTAATTGGACAGCGGGTTAAGTCCGTGTCTCTCCTGCACTATCATGTCTGTGGGTACAGAATTTATGCCGCCATTAACTAGCCCTTTAGGCGTCCCTGTTCCGGGTCCGTCGCTGCTCTCTACGCCCCTCCGACGACGCCCAAATCGGGCTAACCGAGACCGAGCCGAGCTAAGCGACACCTAAGAAGGGAAAAAAAACAAAACAAAAAAACAACAACAAACAAACCAAAAAAACAAAAACAAAAAACAACCGAAAAAACAACAAAAATACTCGGTGACAAGGCAAGTGGACAGTTGCGAACAACTTTGAGGTCCCCGTGCTATTTCACACTGTGCACAGAAGCGGTGAAAACTGTCGCATTCACCAGCACAGTACATTTTATTCAACCTGTTCACAGATTATTGCCTGCATGAGTTGTCCCCCGTGCATACTCAAGCCCGCAGCATGCATGCATTTTTCGTGGCAGCTTTGTGCGATGCCACGAAAAATGAGTGCTTGTTGCGGTAAGAGAGAGAACTCCTGCAGGCAGTAATCTCGAAACAGGCTGAAAATGTACCGTGCTGGTGAATGCGACAGTTTCCACCGCTTCTGTGCACACTGTGAAATAACACGGGGACGTCAAAGTTGTTTGCAACAGTGCACTTTCCTTATCACCGAGTTTGTTTGTTTTTTTCCCCCCTTCTTACGTATCACTTAGCTCGGCTCGGTCTCGGTTAGCCCGATTTGGGCGTCGTCGCAGGGATTACAGAAGCGACAGACCCGGAACAGGGATGCCCGTTAAGGGGTCACAATCGTCACTTCCGCTGACGCGAGTTATGGCCTCTGTCTGCAGCTGTTGCGTGGCTTACGTTTAGCTCGAGCTGTTTCGCTTCATCCGTATGACTGAGTTGTCCGCACGTTTTGTGTTGTTTGTATGTCCGGGGTTTCATATCACTGAGAACTGTTATAGGACATGACTGTATGTCCTATCTGACCCAAAACGTATAGGACAAGTGTTCTTGAATCAGTAGAGAACGACATAGAAATGATGGGACCGCCTCGGTCAGAAAATAATCAGAAATGAAGTGGTGTGTGACCTGTGTCCGACGGGGGATATAAAACCCTAAATGTTCGCTTGTTGTGTCGGATTGTTGTTGTTGTATGTTGTTCTTGTTGTTGTGTTGTTGTTGTTGGTGGTGGTGGTGGTGGTGGTGGTGGTGTTGCTGCTTTTAGAAAAGAAACGATAACAGTAAATGATACTACTACTACTACTACTACTACTACTACTACTACTACTACTACTACTACTCATATTATTATTGGCGTTTTATTCCAAACATTTGGCTCAAAGCGCCACGAGCTAAACCCAGCACGCACGCTCACGTGAATCACACACTGGTCATGAACACATAACAGTCACGTGTTGCTGAGGACCAGCTCAGCAATTTAAGTTTTTGAATTTTAGAATTTGGTTTACTTTCGGTTTTTTGTGGGCTGAACATTTCCAATGCCGTTGGGGGAGGACAGCGGAGAGAACCCCCGGCGGTCGGCCGGAATGACCGGTGCCACATACGAGAAAGAAACATTCTTCGCCCCGAGTGGGACTCGAACCTGACATCTCGCATTGGTGACAAAGTCTTAACCACCGACCGCCCTAGCGTTCTTTCAGACTTTGAGGCAACGACGTAACGCCACTGATGCTCAGTAACATATTCTTTGAGCGGTCACCTAATCAGTGCAGGGACGGTCTACGTCAGACCTGGTTGTTGCTGGCCCCCGGCGGGTAGTTTTTAGTGACAATACATCTCTGAAATAATTTCAACCTGAAAGACCCCAAGGATCTTTGTCCTCTCACAGAATAGGAAAAATGTGGAGAACATGACACGTTGTACACAGCAGGGCAAAAGTAAGAGTGTTTTGTACTATCGCCTGCACACAACGTGTAAACGATTCTGGAATTTGCCTGAACTGGTTTCTCGGATGTAAACTTAATAACGCCAAGTTGGTATAGTTCGCCCGTTAGGGGGTGCAAATGTCAGTTCCAGTCAATTCCGTCGATCTTTCGCATAAAGTCAAGTCGTAGAACGAAGTCAGCGGCCACGTGACTTCACCTCGACAGACCCTGGAGTAAGTTTGCACCCCCGCCCGCGTTGCGGGGATACAGTCGCCCCCGTTAGTGGATGACTGGAGTTTGTCTGCCCCTCCTGCGCATGACTGGTATACATTTGCCCCCCCCCCCCCCTCCCAACGGACCAACTATACCAGCTGAGCCTTAATAACCCGCCTGCTTTAGGGGTAAGTGAGTGAGTGAGCTTTTAGGTGCGCAGGCCACAAAGACTAATTCGCGGCTAACAAAAGTCCCATCCTGCTGGGTCCTTTAGAACTTCTTAAAAAATTTCAACGTTAAAACAGGATGTAAATATATATTTTTTAAAAAATATATCGGGTTTAAATGAGAAATTTCTTTCAAGACTTAAAAACGGAACATACAGAGGGTTAACAACCTACGCATTGTTGCTGTCGTCTGCAAACAACATTACGATTCTATGCTTCGCACACACCGTGCTCTCGGGGATAAAATTATTGTTCCACCTGCCTCGATGGTACATGGACATATAACAGTACTACCCCTCTAGGCACGATACTAAAATTAGTGCTATAATGCAGCCTAA
Organism: Batillaria attramentaria; assembly: GCA_018292915.2. Classification (NCBI taxonomy): domain Eukaryota; kingdom Metazoa; phylum Mollusca; class Gastropoda; family Batillariidae; genus Batillaria; species Batillaria attramentaria. Next base: position 1,120,000 of record JACVVK020000001.1, on the reverse strand, counting down.
ATACTGCGTGAGACAAAACAGCGTTGTATGCAGATCGTCCATTCTTGTTGCCACAACGAGTTTCTAACGTGCTCCACCTATATGCACTGCACCAGGAAAACTGCACAGCACCCTGCAGGCGGGGAGGGGGTGGGGTGGGGGGTGGGGGGGACATCAGAGTGATGAAGTACACGTGATGAAAACATCCTTCTGTTTCTGTGTACAGGTTTCGTGAACGAGCAAAAACTTTAAATTAAAGGCGCTGTTGCTACCATTGCTAGGTTTTATATGGAGAAACTTCTGTTTTGGAGCAGTTGCTCTTGTGACTGCGCCTGTGCGCTCGAAGTAGTCGTAGAGATTAGTAGAGCTCCGAATGCAACACACTGACGTTTGATGGCCGTGCTTTCTCTGACACACTGTCACACACACACACACACACACACACACACACACACACACACACACACACACACACACACACACACACACACATATATATATATATATATATATATATAAGTAAGTAAGTAAAGCTGAGAGCGTTCCCTAGATCTATGAGATGTGTGCTTTGCAATTTGTATGCCATTGGACAAGTCCGCTCTGCCCTATATTGGCTACAAGCCACAGTGAAGGGGGGGGGGGGGGGAGGGGGGAATCTATCATCTTACCGCTGAAACGTCTAGCAGATCTAAGGATATCTCGCCAGTCATAGGGCCCCCATTCCCCTCCCACCGGGAGGAAAATGGTCGGTACAAACTAGGCCATATGAATTGGTGATACATATATGGCGAGCTGATTGATTATAGTTTGAGTTGTTTTAATGTCATTCTATTTTCAGAGCGTCGGTATGCTTTTTCAGTGCTGGTTTTAATTTTGTCTTCCTTCAGGGTGAGTCCCCCTTGACGTGGGGTAGTGGCTTGTGTACCTCAATGACCCGAAGAGCTATGCCAGCGGGAGCACATGCTCCTGGCAGGGTCAGTTGGACTGGAGTGGCAAGAGTAGCCCAGAACAGAGTGCGATGGCGAAGGGTTGTCGATGGCCTATGCTCCACTTGGAGCCATGGGTCTTAGTAGTAGTAGTTAGGGTGAGTCGGATGCACAGGAAAAGTGACAAAAGTTCAGTGGTTTCAGTTGCTGTGTATTCCCCCCCCCCCTCCCCGCCCCTCTCTCTCTCTCTCTCTCTCTCTCTCTCTCTCTCTCTCCTGCCCCAACTCTTTTTGTCATTTCCAGTGGTGTTCCTCCCAGGTGATGGGTAGAATCCACGGAGGGCTCGGAAGCTGGGACAATTTTTATTATGCATGATGATGGAGATGAGGATGATGGCAAGATGATGCTATGGAGATCCGTGTGATTTGGGACTGCGGGACAGGGCCGCATTCCACGCTTCTTGTCATAAATATCCCGGCATTAACCAGGCCCGGGAACTGGGGCCGTGACTGTAATCATCCACATCATAAGACGTGTCATATCAAGGGAAGCACCCCCAAAGTCGCACCCGTGAAGTGGGTGAATCTCGGCCGTGTGGCAACAGCCTCCCCATTAGGTCCATAGCACACCCGCTCTGGGTAGGAGCCGACCTAGGTAGGAAAAATCCCGCTTGCCTCGGCTAGGGCTCGAACCCGGGTCTCCCGGTCCATGGTCCGAAGTGCTACCCACTACACTACGGGGGCCGGTGGTTTAACGGAATTTTAATCGACGAAATTTGCTGTCACTCACAGATTAACGGGATTTTACTCTGTGAGTGACAGCAAATTTCGTCGATCTCAAGCGTTCCTGAGGTCAGTCACATTCGTGTTGATGAGTGGCGTGTCTGTATAGTAGTTCACCACACCTGCGGCGGAAACTTTACAAACCGATGTACAAATAGAACCCTTATGTATGTATGTATGTATGTATGTATGTATGTATGTATGTATGTATGTATGTATGTATGTATGTATGTATGTAATACTATGTATGTATGTATGTATGTATGTATGTATGTATGTAATACTATGTATGTATGTATGTATGTATGTATGTATGTATGTATGTATGTATGTATGTATGTATGTATGTATGTATGTATGTATGTATGTATGTAAAAGCTAGCTAAACACTGGCATTGCTTTGCTTGTCTGTGTTGTTGCTTTGGTTTTAAGTAGACTAATGTCCAGCATGCAAAATGTATTTTGAGTGAAAAGAATAGACGGCTCCACTCGCCAAGCCCCGAGGCCAAACCCCCGCGCCTTTACTTTGCCTTGTATTGGCAAAACGCAGTACGTCCATGACGTCATTGTATGGAACAAGGGGTGATTTCAATATGAAAGAGATTGACGTGATGGTCTTTTTTTTCCCCCTGAAATGACGTCAGCGGACTTACTGCTTGCTTTCCATGTTTCAGTCACATCAAACTACATGTGCCTCCCTCGTTTTAATGTCTGGCAAAAAGTTTGCCAGGTCATGCCATGTGTTGTGCTTATTATACCGCGTGGTGCGATTGGCTGAATTCTCGGGGCTCGACCCTTTTGATTGGCATGAGTGGAGTCGTCCAATGGACGACTCCACTCATGCCAATCAAAAGGGTCGAGCCCCGAGAATTCAGCCAATCGCACCACGCGGTATACAACGCCTTTTGACTGGAATATCAGTAGGTTTAGGCCGTATCATCATCACTTTCTCTAACACTATAGAGATAAAATCGGGAAAAAAAACCCTGACAGATCTCACATGAATGTGTGTTCGAGAAAAGGTACCCGTATAATGTTCTGTATAGAACTTAGCAGTGAAACTTCCTTCGTCGCTTTTCGCCATTTTCTGGTCTTCGAATCCGTGCTGGGGCCAAATATTTGTACTGGCCTTTTTTTTTTCGTTGTCCCGTCTTTGGTTTCACCCTTACGTGATGGAAAAGGACGTTAAACTCCCAAACACCCATCCACACACCCACCCACCCATTATCAAGTCACTCGCAGCAACGTTGAAAGCAGAAGAAAAAAACAAAAACAAAAAACTGTCCAGTCCCACTTGGCTGATTGTGTTTTCGATAAACGGGACCAGTATATTGCTATACATAGAAGTGAAGCTGCAGTTGTTGCTGTTCACCATTACCATGTCACTCGCAGCAACGCTGAGGCCGAAGATAAAACCGGCATTTACATGAACGGCCGTTGACGTGAACTGTGGACTACTTAATTAAATACACAGATTCCAACATCAATAAGCTTCACCGAAGACAACTCTTTTTTTGTGTGTGGACCCTTTGCGCTTGTGAATAATAATAATAATAATAATTGTATAGGCGCTTTACCCAATTTCATGAATCGCGGGCTCAAAGCGCCGCGAAATGAACCCAACACGCACGCTCACGTGAATCACACGCATTCTCTCACACACTGGACATAAAGACATTACAATGACGTGGTACGAAGGGTCAGCTCAGCTATTTAAATTTCGGAATTTAGAATTGCATTTATTTTTCAAATTTGGTGGTCTGAACATTTCCAAAGCAGAGCATAGATTACAAAAGGGACGCAGAAATCGATCAAACTTTCAGATGTAATTTATCAGAACGGACGCAAAAAAAGTAGTTTCACAAGCAAACCGCATGCGAAGCGATGCCCCCAGCAACGGTTTCCCCGTGGTTTCCAGTCTGCCATGCCCACTGTCTCTGACGGGTCTAAAAGCCCCGATCCACGATCCCTCACGGCCGTAAACGGGCAAAATGTGACGTCACCGTCCGGCGCTGCCGTCCGGCAGGGCCGTATAGCACTGCCAGACCGTGTAGCGCTCCCCGCCGTACGGCATGCCTCATCAGGCAATGTCATACGGCGGTGCCGTACGGCCGTGAGGGATCGTGGACAGGGGCCTTAAGTGGTACGAAATGGTTAGTACAGACACCACCAGAACAGCTCTGTGAGCGTGGCCGTGTTTGACGGCGGGCCTTTAACTTTTGTGACGTGCCCTCGGTCAGCGTTACAATTGCGAAACAAAGTGAGCATTTCCGCTGTTATGCAAAAATGCCACGGTGGACAGACAAAACTGTTTACGTAACATTTGCCACATGACTAAAAACAACACAACGTATCCGTTGGCAGGCTGACGGCTGGAAAGTTTTTCTTTCCCCTCGACGCGAAACAGTTTACACTAACTCTTTGAAAGCGGCAGTCAGCGATGACACACGAAGCTGATGACGCCAGTCGTAGGTGACGTGTGACAAGATAACGAGTGACGTGTGACGAGTGACGTGTACACATTCTCGTCAAGCGGCAGTCGATAGTCGGCGTCTGTCAACAAAATCAATTGTAACCTACAATTTTAGCCCGACGTTGGTGCCAGTTGCGGTAGAACAATGGACGCTGAAGAACACGTATCACGCGTGGCCCAGGTCTGTTCTCATTGCCTTGGCTTGAGTTAAGGTCTCACGTAATCTGTGGTATTTTCAAAAACAAAACAACGCCGCTGTAAAACAGACACTGACTTCTGTGAAAGCTAACACTGTTGGGGTACTGTACGGCAAGGTCTTTTGGTTCGAGTCCCGTTCGAGACGACTGAAAAACCGAACTAGGGTAGTGGATCCAAGTCACATCCCATCGCGCGAAAAGCGAGAGCAGTGACCCAACTAAAATTAGACCAGACCCCTCATGCGTTGTTATTATTGTTAATACCGAACGCCGGCAAAACCAGACCTTGGTTAGAGGGTTTAACGTCCCCTGCCTCAAGATGTGATGGGAGATGTCCATAGTGGGCAGTTTATGGGGGGAAGGGACAGCTACCCTAACTGAACAGACCAACTGAACACTACTCAGTCCAGTCTGTCTGCCAAGTCGCCCGCGCTTGATGGACACGTTGCACGGACAGGTTCAGTTTGCACACCTAAAGGAAGCATGACAAGGTGTTGGAGTAAACACAATGTTTTACTCCCAATTAGGGTCGTGGGTCCAAGTCACATCCCATCGCGCGAAAAGCTAGAGCAGTGACCCAGCTAAAACTAGACCAGGCCGGCCGCCGCCAGACCTCTCATGCCTTGTTATTATTCAAATTCAAATTCAAATATGCCTTATTGTCCATTAAACAGCAGGCATAAAATGGAAAGTCGTCTTTGGACTCATAGCTCGAAACAAAATAAGAATGCAAAAATAAGATTGTAAGCCAGTAAAAACAACATAAAATTTGGTTGGGCATGTGCAATAACTTAACACCACCACCACCAACAGCAACAGCAACAGCAACAACAACAGCAACCAAACACCCCCAAAATAATAGTAAACTTGTTGTTGTTGTTGTTGTTGTGGTGGTGGTGGTGGTGGTGGTGTTGGTGGTGGTGGCGGTGGTGGTGGTGGTCCGGTGGATGAGAGAATTGCGTTTGTGACCGTCTTCAAGTACCCCGCCACGTGGGCAGCCACAGGACGTCATCCATGGGTTTTTTCCCTCTGTTGTTTCTCAGGGGTAGAACTAAGTATTGACCTACGTTAGTGCTCTCATGCCATGCCCTTCCCCACACAATCTGTGGTAAAGCGTCATCGCTATACTATTGGAACTTTGACCTGACATGTCAGCACCATGTTGCAGACAAGTCAACATTGTCCAAAACGTCACGAGAATGCTTGCGTGGGCGAGGGGTGAGTAACTCTTACTGTCCTTGACAACCAAAAAAAAAAAAAAAAAAAATGTCGTGCGTACTTCATGAGGGCAAAGGGCACGTTATCGCACCTTGACACACAAGCCATTTTGCGGTTATGTGGTTACGACTGGAATATTTTGACGTGGGCCTGACAAGTGGTAAAAGCAATATTCCGGCCGTGAAATGTTTATTCATAACTGACATTTAAGCGACTTTCCTCAGAAACTTCATCTCCAGTTCCGTGGCTGTTTTTCGGTGTGAGGACACTGAGTTTCATACTAACCCAGATTTTAACTTGAATGCAAGTCTCGGCAATGCGTGTGGTTGGGCACGTACACGGTTTAGTAATTTTGACAAATGTTTGAATAAGTTTGTAAAAACGTTTGTAACATAAATGTGTTTTTTTTTATGTGGGACCAGGTGGAAACATTTTATGCCAGGCAAAGCGTAGGGAAAACGAAGAGAAATGACAAATGTTTAAATAAATTTGTGACCATTATAAATGGTTTTCATGTGGCACCAGGTGGAAACAATTTGTGCCAGGCAAAGCGTATGGAAAACGAGGAGAAATTACAAATGTTTGAATAAGTTTGTAACAACATTTGTGACAATTATAAATGGTTTTTTTTTTATGTGGGACCAGGTGGAAACATTTTGTGCCAGGCAAAGCGTATGGAAAACGAAGAGAAATTACAAATGTTTAAATAATTTTGTGACCATTATAAATGGTTTTCATGTGGCACCAGGTGGAAACATTTTGTGCCAGGCAAAGCGTATGGAAAACGAGGAGAAATTACAAATGTTTGAATAAGTTTGTAACAACATTTGTGACAATTATAAATGTTTTTTTTTATGTGGGACCAGGTGGAAACATTTTGTGCCAGGCAAAGCGTATGGAAAACGAAGAGAAATTACAAATGTTTTAATAAATTTGTGACCATTATAAATGGTTTTCATGTGGGACCATCAGTCTTCGATTAGAAAAACAATAACTAAAACTCAAACACTACCTACCTACCTACCTAACTACCTAGCTAGCTACCTACCTATCTATCTCGCTAACTAACTAACTAACTCACTAACTCACTCACTAACTGGATAACTGACTGACTGACTAACTAACTGACTAAACCAACTAACTAAATAGCTAGCTAAACTAACTGACTGACTGACTGACTGACTGACTAACTTCACCAACAACAAATATGGCGACCTTGACCCTTGCAGTCTTACGAACTATTATACGCAGCTGGTCCCCACCCCTGAAAATGCTGTCTTGAATGTCTGTCATCTTCTAGTGTTTCGTCAGTATACAACATACCGATATGGGATCTGGCTGCATTAATGAAGTGAAAGCATATACCAGGGTGCGAGCAGGAGGTTACACCAATGTAACACTAGTTCAGTTGCTGCACACAACACTCCCACACTTCGGCCGATCCGCAACTCTGCGTCAAACCTGGCGCCGGAGTAACTGCGTCGATTTTTTTATTATTTTATTTTATTTTATTTGTGTCCCAACTCTTCGCCATTTCTAGTGTTTTTTTTTTTTTCCAGGTCATGGATAGAATCCACGGAGGGCTAGGACGCTAGGGCATTAAAAAATATTATGTATGATAATGGGGGTGATGGTATGATGGTATGATGATGCTATGGAGGTCCTTGTGGGTTGGGACTGCGTGACAGGGCCGCATTCCACGCTTCCTGCGTCGATTTTAGTGCTCATGTAGTTTGTGACATAAACAAACACAAGGTGTAATCAACATTGACGCCATTTTTCCCCCGGGGCTACTCCACTTCAAAAGTTTCAGCGATGACTGCTCGCACGCAAAGCCATGATTATGTTTAAAATTTCTATATGAGCATGCACAAGTCTTTGCATTGTACTAACGCGTTAGGTTGATAAACGGTCCCTTTCACAGTTCCACGACAACAGACGGTTGGAAACACTCGGTGCTGCTTAAATTTGAAAATGGAAACAGTCGGTGTTACTCAAATTTGAAAAAGGACACAGTTGGAAATTTGAAATTGGAAACTCAAATTTGAAAATGGAAACAGTCGGTGTTACTCAAATTTGAAAATGGAAACAGTCGGTGTTACTCAAATTTGAAAATGGAAACAGTCGGTGTTACTCAAATTTGAAAAAGGACAGAGTTGGTGTTACTCAAATTTGAAAACGGAAACACTCGGTGATACTCAAATTTAAAAACGGAAACAGTCGGTGATACCCAAATTTGAAAATGGACACAGTTGGTGTTACTCAAATTTGAAAATGGAAATAGTCGATGTTACTCAAAATAATTTTGAAAATAAACACAGTCGGTGTTACTCATCTGTGAAAATGGAAACAGTCGGTGTTACTCAAAACTGAAAACGGGAACAGTCGGTGTTACTCAAATTTGAAAATGGAAACAGTCGGTGTTACTCAAACTTGAAAATGGAAACAGTCGTTGTAACTCAAATTTGTAAAGGGGGAACAGTCGGTGTGACTCAAATTTGAAAATGGAAATACTTGGTGATACTGTTTGGAAACACTCTGTCCTGGCGGCGCCAATTTTGAAGCAGAGTAGCACGGGACCATTTTGACAACACCCCGTGGGTTACTTATCCCCCTGGCTGTACGAGCATCGCAAGGTCTTGACTGCTTAACTGGCGACACTACTGGTGAGCAGCGTAATTTAGGATTTTTTCGAACAGTTTATGTTTAAATTTAACGTTGAGGTTCTGCCTATCAACTCTTCTTGCATTTCACAGAGAGAGAGAGAGAGAGAGAGAGAGAGAGAGAGAGAGAGAGTAGCAACTTTCAATATTTAAGGTTCACTAAAAACGTATTTCTCACGCGGAATTTTAGCCTTTCGCGTCGTCATTGTAAAAATAAAGCATAAGTTTTACATTTAGAGCAAAAATGAGCGATTTTACAGCCTTCAGAAGTTCAGGTCAGTCGGTTCATGTGCCACCACAATCACACCAAACAACATACTACGCGTGCCTCTGTCATTGTCTTAGATCCGGTTTCTAAGCGCTCACAGCATCTACAGTGTAATCACTCATTCCCGCCGCTCTCTAACATGATCCCCAACCCTCCCTGACCTTTGGTCAGTGGACACGGAGGTCAAAGGTTGAGTCCTACGACACAGTCCCTCCCTTGTTCCCTGTCAGTTTGAGTCCAGCTTGTGGAAAGTATTGCTTTGTGATTCCAACGGGAGAGTGACGTCCCTTGGAGGAGCTCTTGTCGCGAGATGACAGGTTTGTTGTGACCGGGGTGTTGTCACGCGTGTGAAGGCTGCTCACAGATTGGCTGGACTATGTCTCAGGTAGCGATATATGGCGTTGTATGGTAGGACCAGGACAGCTTTGAGGTCATCTGGAAAAAAAAAAACCTAACTGTTTATTAGCTTCATGCTGTTTATGCCAGTTGTCCAGATGTCGACAGAGCTCATGTTTGTTCGTGTACAACTGTCTTTCCTTGTGTACGAATTCTTCTTCTCGCTGGAGGCTCGGTAGCTACGGCAAAAAATGAAAAACCTCGTGTTTTTTTGGTGATCAATCACTCGAACTAATCATGTAACCTCAATTTCTCTTTTACTTTTTTACCTTTGTTTCCGTACTGTTTTAAAGACAAACTTGTCGATTATATATGGTGCAGAGAAAGGTTTCAAAAGTCAAAATACTTTGTTGTCTGTTTAAGAAAATAAAAGCTAAAACAGAAAATTTTGAAATTGAATTTGAACTGAATTTGAAAAGGCACGGAAAAGTTGTTTGAACCTGAACTTGACTGTATTTTTCCCCACTGACAGAGACCTGACCAACATCAGATAAATGAGTTGCTGTGTTGCGACAATGACGCAAAAGATCTACGTGTTTCAATACATTACAGTAAAATATTTAAGTTCAAGTTCAAGTAATACTTTATTATCTGCGTAGCAGAAATTTCTTCTGACCATCATGAAAAAAAACACCTACAAAACAAACAAAAACAACAACCCCTCCCCCCCCCCCCCATCCCCCCGACCCTACCCCCCCCCCCCCAAAAAAAACCAAAAACAACAAAAAACAAAACAAAAACACAAACAACAACAACAACAACAAAACTGAAGAACAGAAAGAATAAAGGTAAAAAAAACAACAACAACAACTGTCATAATAGTTAGTATCTGTCAGTGTCGCAGTGTGTATGGGAAGAATGATTGATGTGAGAGTTGATTTAAAAAACAAAAACAGAAGGAACTACTCTATCTCATCGAGTAATATATCTCATATCTCATCAACTTACTAAGCTACTCGTGGAGGTCGCTTCTCAGAAATAATTATGTTAAACAAACTGAAATTTAAGAAAAAAATACAAATTCGCCGTCTGGTCAAACATTCCACTTCCTCGCATATTCAATGAGTGTGCCCTAGTGACTTTTCTGTACTGCGTTATCCTCTCCTTTGTGTAAAACGGCCATCAGTGTCCGCTGTGTGCATATCAACAACAAAATAAACGTCACTTATCTGCCTTGTGTCCTTCCTCCGGCACACAACACTTTTCGGTTGTTTTGGCACTTGTGCATTCTTGTGACACCCCCCTCCCCCCCTCACTTATCACCCCCCCCCCCCCCACACACACACACACACACACACACACACTTCCCGGCCACTGATGCTGTCAGGCAGTAACAGTAACACCATTCTCCATATTTAACGACCCGTGCGATGAATTCTAATGCGGTCTGGGTCAGGATGACCCGAGGACAACACAGACGTATGACGTCAGCGTATCGGACACGGGGTTTAGTCAACATGGTGGCCAGTGTTTCCCGTGCTACTTAGCATTAAGAGTTGTACTAATCATCGAGATAGGAGTATTTCGAGTGTACAGGCGCACTCACGAGCGAAACCGTTCCAAAACATAAGTTGGCTTAGCAAAGATTGAATGAGCCCCATTTAAGTGACAGTTATTGACACGCTACAACAAGCACAAAGTAAGGACGTGTTTATGCCCATGCTCATAATTATATTTCAAACATTCGCTTTTACGCAAGAGCAATCCGCATTGTTTCCGATAGTCAGTTTAGTCTTTTTGGCTCCTTGGGAAGCATAGGGCCTCTACAGCTCTCCTCCATCTCACTCTGTCCCTGGCGCAGGTCTCGGCCTCCTCCCATGTCAGGCCGGAGTCTCGCAGCTCGCAGTGCAAGCTCCTCCTCCAGGTCTGCTTGGGGCGCCCTCTCTTCCTCTTCCCCTGCGGGTTCCACTCGAGCGCCTGCCTGTTTCCGATAGCTTTCACACAAAACGGTCCCAGGGACCCTCTTCCGGAAATTCAGGGGGTCTTTTTGCAATTTCCGAAAGTCCCGTAGTAATACGTTTAAACATGTCGTTTTCTTTACTGACCCATCCGGCATACTGCTGCTGTCTCTGGCAGGAGGTTCACGTCATCACAGTCTTATCTTCTGGCCGGTTGTTGAACTTCAAGTCGACTGAATCACCACTGGTCATCGCTACTCGCGCAACTACTCCAGTCTGACGTCAGCTATGAGCAAAGATCGGTCGAATGGACAGGGCAGTGCCAGTGAAACGTGCGCGTCAATGGGAGTCGGTGACGTACACTGTCTGCGTCAGGATTCGATTCTGGTGTGTATTCTAGGCATAATCAAACACTGAATCCGGCTTCGTTGACGTGTTTGAATCAGCACAGGAAAATTTCTCGGCCGTTTTGACTCACCGTCACCCCCCCCCCCCCCCCTTTCCTCCCTTTGGACACCACATCATTCCCGGGCCGAGGGTTGTCTAATACAGGAGACGAGGTCCTATTCTGATATATAGATGGAGATTTTGCAAATGAAGGGTCTCTGTCCCCGGACAATAATTAGCCTGATGTCATCATTCCCCGGCTGATTGGAACTTTAACATGTGGGCGGGCACGGGCAGCCGGGTTGGGCAATGTGCGTTCTGACCTCAATAAAAGTCAGCCAAAGTTTTCGTTATTAGCCTATTGTCTGGATGGGTGATTTCCTTGCTTGCGAAAAACTTTATCCCTTGTCCCTCTTGATGTTGTGTGTCCTTACAACACAACATAATAACAACAAGAAAAATTTGAAAAAAAGAATGCCTGAGCTATAAGTAGTGGAATCAACAAGTCTGGTTATGGTCAGCATTGCCCAGTTTGTTTAATCTTGCAAATGACCAGTTAGAAAAAATAATACACCCTGAAACACGAACTAAGCAGTCCAAACCGAACTTTTTGAATATCCTGAAGACGAGTTTCTGTGAGCCGAAGGTGGTTTTCACCGAGTTTCACTGAGTAAATAATAAGTAAATAGATAAATAAATAAATGAATAAAAACCCTAATCAAGATGATTTTTAACCGAGCTTTCCTGGGTTGAGAACAACAACAACCGACGCCACCACCACCACCAACACCACCACCACCAACAACAACAACTCTAACCACGGGCGTAAAGAGCTGAAGAAGCGTTTCTGTAAACCGAACGCGATTTTTTACCAAGTATCCCAGAGCAGAAACAAAAACCTAACCAAGGTAATTTGAACAGAGTTTCCCAGGGCGACAAACACTCTAACCACAGCCATAATGAGCTGCGTGCACGCGGTTTAACAACCCAGATCGTAAAGAGAGAGTGATAAATATCTATATCGCCCTCCCTGTCCATACGAGGGCCTTACGAGGGTTTAGCCGAGGTGCGAAATGATAGGCGCTGAAACATTTGAAAACGATACGTAACATGAAAGAGAAAACGTTGCCCTCGCAAAAGGGACGACATGTCGATATGTGGGTTGGACAGTGGATTTGGGCGCCATTCTTTAGGACTACTTTCACGTGCAGATCCCAGAAACGATTTCATTTTGGATTCTGCTACAACGAATAGAGATGAGATACACCACTTGTCTTGTATTCTCGTTCATTTACACAGAAATCGACGAAAAATCGATGGTAAATTTGACACGCACATTATTTCGTGTAATTCTTACTGTTTGATAGAAGCGTCTGCGGTGTGCGTGATACGTCAAATAAGTTTCTGACTTTGCCTCTCTGGGTGTCTGTGATTTAAGTCACACAACTGTATCTCCTGCACAGAATGGTTTACATGTGTATCAGGTGTGCTGACTCTGAAATCACCGAAGGGATTTTTTTTTTTTAATCACGACAGCGTTAAAAATGTTTGGAATGTGTCTCAATATAAGCCAGCTTCTTCCCCTCAACCTCTCTTTCAGTCCCCACCACCTCGTCAACATCAAACAAACCTTTACCGTCATCAACCCAAAACGGCCTAAGTTCATGCGGATTTGACAGACGCTTGGGCTTTTTTCCCCCAGATGGCCGTGGACCCGAAGACCCCAACAGAACGTCAAGTTAAAGCCCAAATTGCACCTTTCCGCCAAGAAGCCGCGAACTATCCTAATCCAACGCTTGTCGCTTGCACGTGGTGTGTCGGGACAGGCCTTACGATTGACATGAATGCTAGTTTACTGCCCGCTAGAATAAATAAGATGTTTGCCGGAGGATCTTCGTGTCACTGACGATCCATGTCTACAACAGGGCCCCGGTCAGAGCGGAGCTAGCTGTGGGTGTTTTGTACAACCCTATATAGTTCGTTCAGACCCCGTTGGTGTAATACATTATATACATCCTGATCGGCCCTGACTGATCATAGGTTTTGCTGTTGTTATTGTCATTGTTATTGCAATCATTTAAACACACACATTTCCAGGTTTTTCAGAGCGACGGATTGACGGATTTTTACAGCACAATAAGCATGGTACAATTCCATTTTTTTTTAAATCTCTGGGAACTAGAACAGGAAAAATGGGGGAGCGGGGATAGCCGGGTTGTAGAGCGTTGGACCTTCAATGCACGAGTCGTGAGTTCGAATCCCAGCTGGGGCCAAATATTTGTGCTGACCTTTTTCTCGTTGCCCCGTCTTTGATATCACCCAGAAGTGGTGGAAGAAGGACGCTAAACTCCCAAACAAATGTCCTGTCTGAGTGTGAAGGTATGGGACATTTCTCCTGAATATCGTCCACTGTGAATCAGAAATGACAGGACACATGTCTGCCTTTTTTGATGGAAGTGAACGGACATTTCGAAAATGAACAAGTCTGTGGCTGATTTCCAACGGGAATATTGAAGTCCTCTCCTGAGGCCCTGTGCCAAATGTCAATCTCATTCGGGTTTTCAGTTCTGAGCTCCAGGGGGAGCCGGGTTGGCCGAATGGTAGAGCGTTGGACTTCCAATGCTCGGGTCGTGAGTTCGCATCCCGGCTGGGGCCAAATGTTTGTGCTGGCTTTTTCATCGTTGCCCCGTCTTTGATATCACCCGTCTGTGGTGGAAAAGGACGTCAAACCCCCAAACACCCACCCACCCTCTGAGCTCTAGTTCTGCTTTGGAAATGTTCAGCCCACCAAATTTGAAAAAATAAATGCAGTTCTAAATTCCGAAATTTAAATAGCTGAGCTGACCCTTCGCACCACGTGATTGTAATGTCTTTATGTCCAGTGTGTGAGAGAATGCGTGTGATTCACGTGAGCGTGTGTGGGTTGGGTTCAGTTCGCGGCGCTTTGACCCGATTCATGACTGGGTTAAGCGCCTATACAATACTCATTATTATTATTAACCGAAAGTGTTCGATGGCTGAAAGATTTTGGTTTAACCAAATCATGCGGATTTTTCCCCTTAAAGTTAAACCTCTTATTTATGGGTGTCTCTGTCTGGAATCTTTCTTTTGTACTCACAACGAACACTCGCTAATCTGAACCCTTAGGTTCGCCTTCAGTTGGCTTCAGCACGGCAAAATCAGAAAGGTCCAGTAAAATCAGTACAACAGTTGCTTAGCTCTGTTTTGTTTTGGCCGGAGTTCGATTCCCGGCTGGGGCCACATACTTGTGCTGGCATTTTTCTCGTTGCCCCGTCTTTGATATCACCTATACGTGGTGAAAATGGACGTAAAACACCCAAACACCCTAAACACCCTGCTTTTTTTTTTCATGTACAGTGTGGGACATGGCAGGCAAATACACAGAACAGCAGGTAGAATATAGTAAACAAACAAATACAAGCATAAGCTGTGTCACAATCGAATGGCACACACCTTTGTCCCTCATCCACATACCCCCCACCCCCACCCCCAACCCCCCACCCCAGCCCCTCCTCCCACCCCCGGCCAAAAAAGGGGGGGGGGGAGGGAGAGAGAGAGAAGAAAACAAGGAAGTCGCAGATGTAAACAGTCGAGAGCCAACAACATTACAAATCTAGTACACCTCAGTTAGGCCTTGGGACACTGTCCATTATACTTGAGTCATACAAGTTCGTTCCACCCTTCTACTGTTCTATCGTAATAGTAATTTGTATGGCACCCATTTACAAAACCTTGGGTGTCGACCTCACATCACCGTGAGAGGTGTGTTGGTGCTTATCTGGACGTGCCCAACAGCGTCGCACGCGGGATCCAGTGCGGCAGAAGACAAGGTCTTCACAGGACGGCGGCAGGATAAGCCCACGGAGGATTAACTAGTCGGGGGTCTTCCTCAGGTCCTCAACGCAAAACATATATATAGCCTGTACGTGGAAACTTCATTTATTTTGTATTTGTATGCCCGATACCGTAGTGGGGAAGGGGGTAGGGGGGGAGGGGGTTAGGGGAGGGTCGTCATAGTACTGTCACCTTTTTTTTTTCTTTCTTTTTTTTTCTTTTTCCTACATGGTGTGTAAAGCATCTTGAGGCAGGAGATGCCCCGGGTCAATGCAGCTTGAAGCTAAAAGTGCCCCGGAGTCAAACGAGCCGGGGAGTACATCTGGCTTACTACACCTACTCCCCCGATATGCAAATTGAGTGGACGTCACACCTCTACTGCGCGCACAGCGTTCATGCTTTGCCGCGAACAGAAACTGGGTCCTCTGAAATCTCACGGGTTCTAAGGGTTTTTTTGTGGTTTAAGTTTCTGTTTTTGTTTTGTTTTGGTTTATGGTTCATTTTTTTTTCTTTTCTTTTCTCTCATTCCATCGCTATTGCAAAATTTGCCCCATGGATTTTTATTGCGGTAGATTCTTGTTACCCGGTACGTATGTATGTATGTATGTATGTATGTATGTATGTATGTATGTATGTATGTATGTATGTATGTATGTATGTATGTATGTATGTATGTATGTATGTATGTATGTATGTATGTATGTATGTATGTATGTATGTATGTGTGTGTGGGGGGGGGGGGGTGTCGCTTTGTTTTGCTTTGTCTAGTATAAGAATGTGTGTATATTCGTTCTCCGCCTTATGGTGAACATCTATTATGGATGGAGTAATTAATATTCAATGCCCCTACGGGGTCCTGAATAAAACTCTTTTTCTAGTTTGTACTCTGTTGGCGCCCGTGGTGCGACTTCACAGAAAGGGGCAAGGCAAAAGACCTCGGAGGCACAATTAACAGCCCTGTGTCTACAAGTATGTAGTTTGGCGGGCGTCCTCCCCTCTTGTGGGGGGCACGCCCCGATCAGGGGGTACGATTTTAATGAAGGATTACCTCCGTCTAAAATTGGCTTTTTTGAAAATAGGATTCACAGTTGGGTTTAGATCCCGCGAGGATTTCCGAGGGTTACTGTCCTGGCACACCCAGTGGGACGTGTCTAAGAAATGAACCTGGCATAACATGAGGTCAGAAAGTCTTAGCGTATCCATGTGATATGATTTATTAGGATTCTTATGCTTCTGATACAAGGGTGAGTGGGTGGGTGTTTAGGAGTTTAACGTTCTTTTCCACCACAAATTAAGGATGATATCAAAGACGGGGCAACGAGATAAAAGGCCTGCACAAATATTTGGCCCCAGCCGGCGGGATTCGAACTCACGACCCGAGCATTGAGAGTCCAAAGCTCTACCATTCGGCCACCCCGGCTCCCCCTTCTGATACAAATGAACAATAACTGATAGTATTTCTTATGGTCCTAGTAAAATTATTATAAAGTCTTAAAAAAGTGCTGCAACTGATTAATTGCTTACGTTTACTGCGTGAATCTTTGTTCTTTTATTTTGTTGTTGTTGTCACCTTTCTTGTTTTTGTTTCTTTGTTTGAAATGTTTACTTTATTTTATGTTTGTTCGTTTGGTTGGTTGGTTGGTTGTTGTGTTTTGTTGTTATTGTTGTTGTTGTTTTTGTTTGTTGGTGAGGGTTTTTTTTTTTTTTTTTTTTTTGGGGGGGGGGGTTGGTGGTTGTTGTTGTTGTTGTTTTGAGGGGGTGGGGATGTGGAGGGGGAGAGGGGAGGGGGTACTGATGTTGCTCAAAGTAATAATGAGAATAAACAGATGGTAGATCCAAACCTAGAGAATTAAAATGTTTGTTAGAAAACATAAAGCATGGTACGATCAAGGATCAAGAACAGTTTCCTACAAGAAATATGTCTTTTTTAATGTCGTTACAACCCTTCGTTAGTTCCAGTGGTGTTTTCCCCAGGTCATGAGTGGAATCCACGAGGGCTCGGATGCTGGGGCAATTAAAAAAAAATGCCTGATGATGAGAATTATAGTATGATGATGTTATGGAGGTTCATGTGGTTTGGAACTGTGTGACATGGCTAAATTCCCCGCTTCTTGCGATTGCGGATATTTCTGAAGGACAAAATGAGAGCAGGCCACAACCAGCATTACGAGAATGGCATAATTAACCTCACAGCATGTTTCCAGGTTTCCGGTTGAAATTTGAATCCCCTGCAGCATGTTTTCAATTTTTATCACCGTTGTCTTCATGACGTGACTCACGCTGAATCCGAGGGACTGAAGTGGTCAAGATCGTCATCATTTTTCTCTCCATTTTCCGCCGGCCCAGCAGAACTTTGCTCACAATTCGTGGTTACAGGAAATCAGACTGCAAAAGAAATACTTCCGGTACCCGTAGCGTTGTGGTTAGCACTTCGGACCATGGACCGGGAGACCCGGGTTCGAGACGCAGCCGAGGCAAGCGGGATTTTTCCTACCTAGGTCGGCTGCAACCCAGAGCGGGTGTGCTATGGGCCCAACTGGGAGGCTGTTGCCACACAGCCAAGATTCACCCACTTCACGGGTGCGACTTTGGGGGTGCTTGCCTTGGTATGACACGTCTTATGATGTGGATGACACGGCCGGCACCGCAGGTGCCGTAGTTCCCGGGCCTGGTTAACGCCGGGATAACGACAGGAAGCGTGGAATGCGGCCCTGTCCCGCAGTCCCAAACCACACGGACCTCCATAGCATCATCTTACCACCATCCTCATCTCCATCACCACGCAAAAAAAAAAAAATGTCCCAGCTTCCGAACCCTCCGTGGATTCCACCCATTACCTGGGAGGAACACCACTGGTGTTGGCAAAACAATTGGGGCAGCAAAAAACTTCCAACAGAAAATGTTCCCTAAACTGTTCTTTTCCGAACTTTGATTTATGTGTGTGTTTTGTATACATGTCTAACGTTTTTGTTTTTTAGATTAGTGAGTCTGTCACCTGTGGTACGCTTTACGAATATTTGGTTCCCTCGTGTGTACGTAGACATATCTATGTAACTATGCCACAAAACAACAACAACAACAACAACAACAACATCAACAACAACAACAACAACACAAAAACTGGAACAGGTGTAAGGACAGAAATTGCGCGTGGGGTCATGTGCATTGGTTATTTGGAGAACCGTTTGGCGAGTGTGCTAGTTTGTAATGATTTTAGTTCTCATGAAAAAGCGTGATTTTCGTGATTTTTGTATTTTGTGGGCCAAGGTGCATGCCAGGGGGCCGCAACAAGTGCCAAGCTGCCAGTGACGGTAGGACTTTTTGCGCTAAGTGTGGCAAAGGCGACGCAAGCGGATTTGGATGAAGCGGATTTCTGGCCTGAACAGAAAGCATTACTCCAGTGAGGCCTGAGCGGAAAGAAGACATTCAACTCCTGTCAGGTGCGTGCCCTTGAATTGTCTGCACATGGTGATTTTGGTCTCCAAATTGAAGTGTTTTTAGTGGGGGGGGGGGGGGGATTATGATGCCTGAGGCTAATATAATTGAGACTTCCTGCATTTGTGTTGTTTGTTTGACCACAATATCATTGTGGCGAAACTGACCCGCTCGGCATCTGCGGCAGGAGGGTCATTCCAGACAGCTCGCACTTTCCGACATAACACGGCGACTACGAACATTTCGGCACGCTACACATGACACAAGCTGTATGGAGGCGCTCAGCGTTTGTCAACGCTCGCCATTGTTACCATCTTCTTTCATCTTGACCCGGAGGCTGTCGGGAAAAGTGAAAAGTCACGAGAGTCACGAGCATAGGGAGAGAAGTCTCGCCGACCAAACAGGTAAAGGTACGAGTAAGGTCAGGGGCAGCTTCAGTCTTCTGCGTTGGCGGCGGCGCATAATAAGGAAGCCGGCTTTATCGCCGTAATCCAACTGCAGACATCATGGAGAAAGGATTCAAATTGAATCCGAAAGCCGTTAGTAGAGCTAGGACTTGTGTTCAAGTTGAATCAGTAAGAACGCCGTCAGTACAGCCCGCCAGGTCTTCCGTTCACGTTGAACTCGCGTCTGAGAGACAAGTCGAGGCTGCTGAGCTGGTAGATCATCATCGGACTGTCAAAGTTTAGGTGCTGAGTTCGATTCTCGGCTGCGAGCCAAGAAATGTGTGCTACCCCCCCCCCCCCCCCCCCCTTGCCCAGTCTTTGATATCGACCTGGCTTTGTGTAAAGGAAAAGGACGACGGACTCCACCCCCCCCCCCCCCCCAAACACACACACACACACACACACACACACACACACACACACACACACACACACACACACACACACACACACAAAACAAAACAAAACAAAACAAAACAAAAAAAAAAAAACAAAAAAAAAAAACCAATCGAGTCCAGCAAATACACATACGGTTCAGTCGAACAGAATGCGAGGCACTGACATATAAAACCAAGGGAGATAATAATTTTCAGCGCACACACACACACACACACACACACACACACACACACACACACACACACACACACACACACACACACACACACACGCAAATGAAAAAAAAATGGCGGTGGGAGGGGGTGTGGAGGGGGGCTTGGACAAAGAAACTTGAAAAAAGAAAAAAAAAAAAAAAAAGAAAAAAAGAAGGGGGGGATACACAAAATGCCGGAACAAACTTATCGAAAGCCCCCCACAGCTTAGATAACGAGCTGGATATTGCCAGCCTGTCTGACCCTGGTTCACCCAACTACAAAAGAAGAGACTGCGGAAAAATAGAGGTTAGCAGAGCACACCTAGGAACAAACCCCGGGCCGCTTTCTTCGAAATGATTTATTGCTAATAATCTTCGGTAACCACTTCAAGGAGAGACTGATAAACCCTTGTCCATTCCTCAGACGTTAAAGGCTTGAATTTTAGGGTTTTTTGGGGGGGTGGGATGGGGGCTCACAGATCGTTCTGAGCTGTTTGGCCGAAGGACACAAAGGGTGGGGTGGGTGGGTGGGGGTTTGGGGGTTTAACGTCCTTTTCCACCACATACGGGTGATATCAAAGACGGGGCAACGACGAAAAAGCCAGCACAAATATTTGGCCCCAGCCGGGATACGAACTCACGACCCGAGCATTAGAAGTCCAACGCTCTACCATTCGGCCAGCCCGGCTCCCCAAGGACACAAAGACACAGGGCCTCAAAAAGCATGTATATTCCGTATTAGCCTCAGGTATCAGAGTCACCTCTCAAAATGCTTCAGTCTAGAAACAATTACGTGTACTACCATGAACAGACCATTCAAGGCACACTCCTGACAGGAATTTAAAAAATAATTGAATGTCTCCTTTCCGCTCAGGCTTCATTGGAGTAATGCACGTCTACTTTCTCTTTGGGCCAGAGAGCCAGTTCACACAAATCCGCTTGCCTCACTTGAGCTCGGTCTCTGTGCAAAAAGCCCCAGCTTCACTGGCAGCTTGCCTCTTTTTGCGACCGCCTGGCTTGCACCTTGACCTACATAATACAAAAATCACGAAAATCACGCTTTTTCATGACATCAAAGACTAACACACTTGCCAAACAGGGTACCTCAAATAAACACCAAACATGACCCCATGCTCAATTTGTGTCCTTACGCCTGTTTTGGCAATGTCCAGCCCCAACCACTAAGACACAATCATGCACAAATACATCCACGGACACTGAGACAGGTTTGCGTTCGGCAGTTTACTGCAGTCAGTGACAGCCTTGTTACCACACTCGACCTTACAGCAGAGTTGTTTTTGTCGTTTGCACGGCCACGAAACGTCAGTGTGTTGCATTCACAGCTCTACTAATCTCTAAGACTATTTCGGAGCGGACAGGCGCAGTCACGAGCGCAACTGTTCCAAAGAAAAGTCTGTCTGTATAGATAAAAACACACAAAAAAACTAGACTGAAATGATAGCAGTAACGCCTTTAAAAGAGAGAGAGGGGGGGGGGGAGGGGGGGAAGTTTTAGGGGTAGGGGCCCCTAGTGAAAAACGCCTGTCAGCGTTAGCGATATGCGTGGTTCATGTGATAAGTCAGCGGAAGACCTTGCGAAGCGGGGTCATGGGAAAGATACGGCGATTCATTTGCGACCTGACTTCTTAAATAAAGACTTGGCTAACAGGTTTGTTCGGACTTTAGGAACATTGAAATGCACGCAACGGTTTCAGGAAATTTCGCCCAGTGTTGCTTTCGCCCATGTACGCAATTCGTGCAGTTCTTAAGAAGTCCGTTTTCTAGGAAACGGAAAGTATCCCCTGGACTAATTTCACCCAGACCTCTTGGTTATTTGATGAGCTGGGCCCGCATATAAACAGTCGGGGTTAGGGAGTTTAGTCCCGGGTTAGAGTGTAACCTCGAACTAAACTAGCTCTAGGGTTAAATTTTCTGTTATTTTTTGTTTTAAATCAGGAATCGAGTCCATTCCAGCAAGGTGCCTATGCCGTTATAGAAGGATTTTTGTCGGGGGAAGGGGTGTGTGTGTGTGTGTGGGGGGGGGGGGGCTATTTAGGCTCAAGCCCATTTTAAGCTTTAATGCTCACAGATCGTTTCGGTGGTGTCTAGTATCACACCACTTAGACGCCTGCACAGTGACAGCATCTAAAAGGCTGGCACTGAGCTAGTCTGGGCTACCCTACGCATCTTCGTGAACTTCTCCTCGAGTACTGGAGAGGGTCGCCCGGACTAGCACTGAGCCAAAAGAAGCCCTCGCACGGCGACTCGAATATCAAGGAGTGAAGGAGGCTTGCGGAACGGTTAACAGCTAAGTATGAGCATTTTCATTTTTGCCAGTTCACAGAGCCTGTGGAGAACGCTGGCTAGCTCTATGAATTGTCAAAATGGACCATTTCGTGCGTAAAAGCGCACACAAATAGCGAAACTGATCCACAAACATTGGTTAGCTTCTGTGGCGTAAGGACATAAATTCAGCGTGCATGTCAAGTACAATGTTTGTTTGAAGGAGCCTGTTTCGTGGAGAGTGTTACTTTGTAGTGATTTCTGTTGTCACGGGGGGAAAAAAAGCGTGATTTTCTTGATTTTGTTATTTGGTAGGGCAAGGTGCATGCCAGGGGGTTGCGACAAAAGGCAAGCTGACAGTTAACCTGGGACTTTTTGCGCACAAGAAAGGCAAAGGTGACGCGAGTGGATTTGGGTGAAATGGCTCTCTGGTCGACACAGAAAGCAGACCAGCATTACTCCAGTGAGGCCTGAGCGGAAAGGAGACATTCAATTTTTTTAAAAACTCCTGTCACGTGCGTGTCCCCGAGTGGTCTGTGCATGGTAATTTTTCTAGACTGAATGGCTTTTAGGGGTGGCTTTGATGCCTGAGGCTAACAGGGACTATGTAGGTTTTTCGTGGCCTCGTGCATTCGTATTCTTTACCTGTGAAGTGTAACAGACCTGGAAATCGTGCGTTTAACACATCACTGGTGGGTATGCGCCGTTGGCAGACAGATCTTGCCTTAAGTGCGTACCATCTGTAATTGTTTATCAACGACAATTATCCTGGGCGCCCGATTTCTAGTAAGTGGATCTCTGAATCCATAACAAAACACACCAAAAATGTTATTCGTGTTACACAAACACCCCAGTACAAAATTGCAACAACGGCTTCAGTTTCCATCAGAGCAAAATTGCATGACGCTGCATTTTGTCTGTGTGAATTGTCCCCAGCTAACAAACGAGATAGAGGCTTCCAGTAATCATGATGACCTCGCTGTCTTAGGTCATCGTAGTGTCCACAAAGTTGCAGCTCATAAACAAAACGCAGATGAGAATTCAAGTGACACTAATCCCATGAGACTGCAAATTAAGCGGACAGTCGGCTGACCTTTTTATCCCCCTTGTGGGCGGCGAGATTTCTTTGCGCAACTAGCTTCTGCCAGACGTGCACTGTATTACAAGTGAGCGGGATGAATGGTCTATGGTCGCCGAGGCAGACGCCAGTCAAACAGCAAGAAGATACTGTGTTTCCCATAGTTTTATTATTATTATTATTATTGATACTGTGTTTCCCATGGTTGTTTTTAGTAGTAGTAGTAGTAGTAGTAGTAGTAGCAGTGGCATCAGATTTGTAAATGTGTGAACCTCCTACCACGAAATTTTTTCTTCAGCGTTCGACGGTTGTCACACTCTAGGTGGCTCGGGTCGTGAGTTCGATTCCCGGCTGGGGTCAAATGTTTCTGGTGGCCTTTTTCTCGTTGCCCGGTTTTAGGTATCACCCATATGTGGTGGAAAAGGACGTTAACGTTAAGTTCCCCCCCCCCCCAAACACCCACCCAACCCAGTCTAACTCCTAATGATGCTGTGAACATGAACCTTTTAGTGCGGTCTCCGATGGTCGTCTTCGGCGATTCAGACGCGGGCTGAAGTATACGTGATAAATAAAGGGGGTGGTGGATGGGTGTTTGGAAGTTTCACGTCCTTTGTCCACCGCGAGGGTGATTTCAAAGGGGAGGGGGGGGGATATGCGACATTGGTACTGTCGGATGATACACGTGTAATGTCAATCTAGCAACAACAAAATATTCGAGCACACGGTGAATCAAACAGTGTCATAAGTGTGAAAAGGTATATGTTTGTTCTTGTGAGATGTTTGATTTTCTTGTATCCCCCATACCCCCAAAGGGAGCAAAAGGAAATAACTCTTGAATCTTAAAAATCTTATTGAAGCCTTTTCTTGGATTTGTTTACGCAAGTGCATCTGTAAATACTCACCCCACCCCCACCCTCTCCCCCCAGCTCATTTTATCGAGATCCCAGCTGTATGTTATGAAAGTGATATGTGTGTGTGTGTGTGTGTGTGTGTGTGTGTGTGTGTGTGTGTGTGTGTGTGTGTGTGTGTGTGTGTGTGTGTGTGTGTGTGTGTGTGTGTGTAATTGTAGAGCGCTCTGAGGCAGCGTCTGCTGGGATACTGCGCTATATCAAAGCGATTTATTATTATTCTTATTATTATTATTGTAAGTGAACACGCTTTATGTATGAGTGGCACAAACCAGTTGCATAAAGAAACATAGTTTGTCCCCCCCCCCCCCTTCCAACGCCATCCTTGACGCTCACACACCCTTATCTGCTGAAGTAGGAAAAAGAAGAAATGAAGAGCAGTTACAAAATCATGTGAAAGTTTTGCCGATAAGATAGGGGCTTGATTAAGACATCATGTTACCTTTCGGCTTATCACAATGAAAACATGACACAGTCAGGCGCCTGTGTAACGGGGTTAAAGCACTAGTGATTGATTGCAAGTGATCAGGGGAAGTAAGGAAAGGTAGGGTAGGAAGGGGTGTGGGAAGGGAACTAACCGGGTAAAATCCGGAGACAAAACCGTGCGATGCCTCCTCGAAGGGCAATATCATGATACATGCTCGAAATGTCCTGTCAGTTACGCACTTTTTTCAGTAGGCAGATTGGCTTTTAACTAAATAATACTGTTTAACAATGTGTGTTTTTCCCTAGACATATTTTAGAATGATTCCGTACCTGAGTGTTTCAACACGTCAAGCACAAACTGCGTATCGGACATGGCGCAGCTTTGAAAATTGCCCCAATGACAGGGCATGTGGCTATTGCACCAAGCGTGTACTCCATGTGCATGCGTTTCGTATAAGTTTGAAACTGAAGTTTACTCTCAAAGATGTCAGCTGATGTTGTCTATTACCTTAGTTTGATATCTTGCATAATCATGAGCAAATATCAATAGTTATTACGACTTGCCAGTGAGGCACGACGTTATACTGGCCATACCAAAAGAAAGTCCCAGGAATACAGTGCTACATATATCCCTCCGTCCCCACAGCACCACTTCCAAGGGTTGCGCGACCAGTGACGAGTAAACGCGATCAATTCCCAGCACACAAGACAAGACATATAAATACTCATAAGCGTGACACCAGAAAAAAAAGGGTGCCTGAAAGGAAATACGGCCCTCAAGAGAAATGGTGACAGAAGTGTTATGACACTCTCCAGCTGAAACCCAGGAGTCCATGTCTGGGGAAAAAAAAACAAAAAAAAAAAACCACCATGTATGAAAGGTAAAAAGTGTGTTACGACGAAGAAAGGTATAGTACATACATGAATACACTTGACATAACCTAGGGTCAGCGGATAAATTCGTGCCAGCGCCTCAACTTCGAACTGACATCAAAAGGAGGGCCCGGTGAAACCGCAAGCTTGTCAATGAAGGGTGTGTTTGCCGTGTGCAGGGAGCTGACAGCGCACCGATCAACTTGCACCTCCTGTTCTTTAAAGGTTCATATTTCGACATATCTACGCTTACAAATCGTTCTCAACTGTTTTGGTGGTGTCTAAACTAGCAGTTAGAATCCTTAAATCCTCTATGTTCGTAACGGCGCATCCCGGCTGGGGCCAAATATTTGTGCTGGCTTTTTCATCGATGCCCCGTCTTTGATATCACCCTATGTGGTGGAAAGGACGTTAAACCCCCCCCCCCCCCAAACACCCACCCACTCTTAACGGCGCTGAGATGAAAAACCGCCGCTTTCGAATCTCTAAGGTTGTTTGCCGGATAGAAGGGTGCTTCGTTTGACCCTCGCGGCCGTTTTCGTGACTTTGAATAGTAGAGAATAGTAGAGAAATACGACTTTCTTTGAGCCTACGTTCCGTTTCTTGAACAGACTGGGACTCTTATGAAAATAGCCACAAATCAGCGCCGCAACCAAATGGCGTCGTCTGCTCAGTACGTAGAACAATATAATAACGCCAACAACATTCGCCTAATTCGCATTTGAATGCTGTGCGTGCGTGCGTGCATGCATGTGTGCGTGCGTGCGTGCGTGTGTGTGTGCGTGCGTGCGTGCATGTGTATGTGCGTGCGTACGTGCGTGCGTGTGTGTGTGCGTGCGTACGTGCGTGCGTGTGTGTGTGCGTGCGTACGTGCGTGCGTGTGTGCGTGCGTGAGTACGTGTGTGCATGTGTGTGTGCGTCCGTGCGTGCGTGCATGTGTGCGTGCGTGCGTACGTGCGTGCATATGTGTGTGTGTGCGTGCGTGCGTGCGTGCGTAAGTGCGTGCATGTGTGTGTGTGCGTGCGTACGTGCGTGCATGTGTGCGTGCGTGCGTGCGTGCATGCGTGCGTGCCCTACTTACCATCAAGACAGACTATGTTGAGCGTACATGCGCAGTCTCAAACGCAACTGCCTAAAAAAAAAAAAATCTGTGAAGACCAGTAATGTTGGAATATCTGCGTTTAAGTACTTGACAAATGTAGTAAAAATAAAAACTACTACAAAGTATTGGACCCCCAAAAAAACTTAGCACCCTGCCAGTGGGGGAGACAGCTTAATGAGGTCCAATAAAACGGGCGTTTGAATGTTTAAGAGTGCATATCGTTACTTAACCCCCTGCAGTTTAGACAAAGATTGATGGACGGGCTGAAGCGGTGTCACTTGCCTGGGCCATGTTTCCAGTATGACTCGAACACTCATTCATATCTCCGTGTATTGTACCAGTGGAAAGAAGAACAACACTATCGACGCCCATATCAAATTTTCCAGTTTACATTAATCCCCCTTTCAGGAGAGAATATTGATAGGGCTGACTGTCTTACAAATTAAAGGGGCTAATATTAGCCAGCATTTTTATGTTCACCTGTCGTTCTGAGCTGTTTTCGTGGTATCTACCATCACACCACATAGACCTGCACAATGACAGCGTCTGTAATGCTGGCACTGAGCCAACAGAAGCAGTACTCGGTGACGCGGCGACCACACTGAGCATTTTAACAACAGTTTGTATGCTGTCTCTTTACGACCTCCCGTTTAGGTTCAAAGTTTATTCAGGGCTACACAAAATGTCGACGACGTTCTGTTGCGAAACACAACAAACTGAACTCTCAACCCACATTTTGTGCTTGGTCGACAAAATGAATTTCACAAGACCCGCTTTCGAAATTTTGGCCCCATTCCCCTAAACTAGATGCATCGTCTGAAACGTGTCAAGGTCTTTCTGAATGCCACTGCTTTCACAAGAAACGTGTTCGTCAAATCACTAGTCTCCCCCTTTACTTCTGGCCACCTTGGCCGTTTTGATTTCTCTAGAATAGACCGAAGACGTCCCGGTTTGCAATTACACGCCCACGTCGGGGTTGGTAGAGTGGCAGAGTTACTGACAAGGACTCTGAAACGGTAATGAGCAATTTGCTCTCAATTGCCTCTTTGATGACCGGACCAATTTCGCCTTGACGTAGCTGCACCCTATATCAGATTAAGATGGGATCTGAGAAGGGTGGTTGGAACAAAAACTGTGACAAGAGTCTGACGGGCTTGTTAGAAAGTGTTATTTTTTTTGTTTTTGTTTTTTGTTTTTTTTAGGGTCTCTTCTATCGCGGCCCGTGAGGTGATTAAATTTATTATCATTATTATTTGGTTTTGGTGTGTGTGTGTGTGTGTGTGTGTGTGTGTGTGTGTGTGTGTGTGTGTGTGTGTGTGTGTGTGTGTGTGTGTGTGTGAGTGTGTGTGTGTGTGTGTGTGTGTGTGTGTGTGTGTGTGTGTGAGTGTGTGTGTGTGTGTGTGTGTGTGTGTGTGTGTGTGTGTGTGTGTGTGTGTGTGTGTGTGTGTGAGTGTGTGTGTGTGTGTGTGTGTGTGTTTTGGGTTTTTTTTTTGTCTCTATCGCTTGCCACACCTATACAGATTAAAACTGGATTCAAATTAATACCTAAATTGAAAGAGCTAGGTGACTGCTGTCACATATCTCACTTTGTTTTTGTGGAGAACATTTTCAATCTGCTGGAGATCGTGTTATTGCGTACAGGTAAACCCGTATGCAACGGTCAGCTGAGGAAACAAAGATGTTTATTTTCACTGGGATCTCCTTTTTCTTCGTCGTTCACTAGATGGAGATGCCAGTCGCCCGCACGACGACGACGACGATGATGATGATGATGATGATGATGATGATGATGATGGATGTGCGGTAGTGGTTATGATGACGACGACGACGATGATGATGAAGCAGTGATCGCTCGACTAATGTGACAGTACACATTTGGTGCTATGTCGTATATCAACAATACGTTTGTGCACACTTTTTGTCTCGTTCCTACTGTATGATCAGATTTTGTAACTACTACTTTAGAAGTCAAATTATTTCCTCCGTTACTGTTTGTATGAAACGGAATGTATGATTATTATTTAGTTTGGCTTAATAAAACCCAAACTGCGCCATCAGACACAAAGCAATTCGGTAAAGCCTTCACATACATTATTGGCAGGGGTGAAGATGCAGGTCCTCCGGTACAGTTAAACTAAACTGGAAGAAAATCGGTCACTGTGCAGGGGCGTCAGATCATGCTGTCTGCGCCTTTTACGCAGTTTTGCTGACTCGACATAAAATCCTTTATCGATTTCCACCAGACACTTCTTTTCTTTTCTTTTTGTGGCAAAGACAGCAGAGACTGGATTCGAAGCTGTGTGCTCAAGGCTGTGTGTGTGTGTGTGTGTGTGTGTGTGTGTGTGTGTGTGTGTGTGTGTGTGTGTGTGTGTGTCGTGTGTGTGTGTGTGTGTGTGTCGTGTGTGTGTGTGTGTGTGTGTGTGTGTGTGTGTGTGTGTGTGTGTGTGTGTGTGTGTGTGTCTGTGTGTGTGTGTGTGTCTGTCTGTCTGTGTGTCTGTCTGTGTGTGTGTACATGCGCGCGCGTGTTTGTGCCTGTTTGTGCGTGTTACAAAGAAAAAAAAAAGAGTTTGTTTTCCAGAACAGAGTTAAATTATAACTGTATCACAGCCTTTGATGTTCAAGTTGTGGCCAATACACCAGGACCCCTAGGCTCTCTCTCTCTCTCTCTCTCTCTCTCTCTCTCGCACAATACGACGTGTCGGCAAGATCTGAAAAGTCAGCACCGAAAGCCCCTTGAGCTCGGCCACAATTTGTGCACATACAGTGTACATATAACGCCTTGTGGCCGCCCCAAACTGGCCGTAATAACATCGGTATCTGCCAGGTGTGAGCCCCGCTTTCCATTGACACATCACGTCCAGCGGTGAGAAGGCCACACGAACAGACACACGATACTCAACTGTCGGCACCCAGGGCGCGGAGAGCGGTCAGCCACGGCCAGCAACCCGCACTACATCGTGTACGTACGTATGTATGTATGTATGTATGTATGCAGGACCGGATGAAGGTGGAGGGGATGCGGGCGGGCCTTTGGAGGCTGAAGTCCCTCTTCCCCCCAAAGAAGTCCCAAACAACCCCCCTCCCCGGCTGTGAGCTGAACCCCCTCCTCACCCTGAGTATAAGTACAAATCGAGCGTGAGCCCTACCCCCATCCCCACCCCCTCACCCACCCCCCACACCCGTCACACCGAGCGAAACATTGGCGATCGTATATATAAAAATCGACTGTCCATTGACCCCCCCTCCCCCCCTCACACACACACACACACACACACACACACACACACACACACACACACACACACACACACACACACACACACACACCCATCCCTGGACGACCGTTACTTTATGAGTGAGCCCCCCCCCCCCACCCTCTAAAACGAACTCGTCCGGCCCTGCTATGTATGTGTTACACTGAAGGTAATAAGAATCCAAACATTTGCATAAAATGAGATGCGACATATCCAAACACTACACGGTAGAAACAACATCTCTCAGTTGAGCCTTATTTTCTGTACGGTCATGATACTATACGTGGAGTGTGCCAAGAAGCCTGTCACACGTGCTGTAAAACGAAAACCAGTAAACGTAACGCCATCACACTCCTACATGTTTTTAAAGCAGATCTCTTCGCCAGTCAAGCGGGGAGCCGGGGTGGTCGAATGGTAGAGCGTTGGACTTCTAATGCTCGGGTCGTGAGTTCGATCCCGGCTGGGGCCAAATATTTGTGCTGGCTTTTTCATCGTTGCCCCGTCTTTGATATCACCCTATGTGGTGGAAAAGGACGTTAAACCCCCAAACACCCACCCCACCCACCCCACCCTCGCCAGTCAAGCAAAGTTTCCACCGGTTCCTTCACACGAGAAGATAATTATAGTACCTCGAAACAGGTATAGTGTAAGACGACGGGTTTTCTGTGTAAGTTCTTGAGCCCGTGTAAATTTTCATTCTGCAAGCTTCTCTTTCTTTGCAGAAAAATATCAGTAGTCGTAAGCGAGATGGCAGGGCGGGGAAAAATACCGCTTACGAAGATCTCACGGTGTTCCTGATTTCGCTTACATCTAGTAGCTCAGATTGCCTACCGTGCGGAGAACCCGCGCAGGTGCGCCAAGACTGTACACACTCGCCCCGAAGTCACAGCCCCAATTTGTTGCGGTCTCTCAGATCACTGTAGTGTTTCATTACAACACTCACTAGAACGTGTGACAGATTTGCTGAAATCAGCTCGGATCTCGCTAGCGCTGGTATTGTCTGGTGTATGGGTATAAATGCCATTCATTAATTATTTAGCGAGTGTGAGTTTAACGCGATATTTCTGTCAGTCGGTTTCGCTCAGGGGTAGATGCAGTCCTCCAAGCAGAGGTACTTGAAACTCAGAATAGACATGTTCACACTACAGGCGACTGAACGAATGACTTACTGCGGCGGAAACGCAAAAAACAACAACAACAAGAACAATAAACAAACACACCAAAACAAACACACACACACACACACACACACACACACACACACACACATTTCTGTCACCTATAGTAGTCTGCTAAGAGACACTGGCGAATACAGAACTTTGCGCTTAGAAACTTAGAAAAAGCTATTATAACACTCCAGGAGACCAGACGAATGTTGTCTTGGGACGGAAACGCAAAGAAAACGTAGTTTCTGTCACCTGAATTAGTCACGTAAGACAGTACTGACTTCTTTATTAGACACTACAATGACGAGGCTGTTCACGTTATTTTTTAAAGCCAGTTCAAACCGTATCGAACCAGCGCCTGTAATGTTAAAAAACACAAACCACACGCACTGCATTGTGTTTGTTTTGTGTTTGTTTTGTGTGTGTGTGTGTGTGTGTGTGTGCGTGCGTGCGTGCGTGCGTGCGTGCGTGCGTGCGTGCGTGCGTGTGTGTGTGTGTGTGTGTGTGTGTGTGTGTGTGTGTGTGTGTGTGTGTGTGTGTGTTTCGAAATCTAAACGAGCAGTTTCCAAGATAATGACTTCACAGAAGACAACTCCTGTTGCGCTTTGTGTGCACATGCACCCTCCCAGTAACAGAGCCCCCCTGTATTAAGCAATAAACTGACGTGTCCTTGTCACGCGAACAGCTCGAAACAGCCTGAAACTCTTCTAGTCAATGAGTGCATGGCCGCGACGCTATAAAATTATAAGCCTAATACTTGTAATAGCAGACGCTTTTGGTTTTGTGTAATGCGTGTGGTGATGCAGTCTCCAACGGTTTTCGCTATTAACATTTTAGGGAGCCTCTTTCTTGTACCCATGAAAGAGAAAACGGGCCCAATGGGGAGACTGTTGCCACACAGCCGAGATTCACCCACTTCACGGGTGCGACTTTTGGGGGTGCTTCCCTTGGTATGACACGTCTTATGATGTGGATGATTATACGGCCGGCATCACAGGTGCCTGGTTAATGTCGGGATATTTATGACAGGAAGCGTGAAATGCGGCCCTGTCCCGCAGTCCCAAACCACACGGACCTCCATAGCATCATCTGACCATCATACTCATCTCCATCATCATGCATTAATAAAATTTGCCCCAGCTTCCGAGCCCTCTGTGGATTCCACCCATTAAGCTTACCTGGGAGGAACACCAATGGAACCGGCAAAAAGAAATGGGGCAAGAGAGAGAGAGAGAGAGAGAGAGAGAGAGAGAGAGAGTTGATCCTGGCCTAGCGACGTGATATATTTCATGGCAGTCGGGATTCTCAGTATCTCCGTTATTTCTCGTCGTAATTGAAACAGCCAAATCGACATTACCGCGGCATTATTTTTGCAAACCTTACAAGTCTAAACTGTCTTCCTCAAAGAATGTATTAATTCAAAATATTGCTTTGACGTCATTCACTGACGTCACTGTTTCTTGGTGTCTCATGACAGTTTTACGAGCACACGTCAACTGCTGAGCGTGATTACCTTCATTGTGTTTCATTCAAGGCTTTCCGGGGGGGGGGGGGGGGGGGTGCATTTTACGCTAATTTCAATACTACATTTTTTTCTCCAGCTCGCGTTTCACTTAAAATATCAATTGTGCTGAGAAGAAACGTAAAAACTAAGAAGCTTTGTATGTCTGAATTACTCTTCAACTAACACATGCAACAGTAGCTATATCTGTTTCAAACTTTTTCTTTTAAGACTGTGCGGATTGCTCAAACCAACAAGAGCGTCTTTAAGTACTACCGGAAAACACGGTTTACACTTCGCTCAGCTTAGCTTTGTTTACAAGTTAGCCTCCTTCAGCTCAGCAAAATCAAAATATTATTGTCACTGAGGCAATCAACTCAGATATGTGAGTGTGTGCAAAATACACTGTACACTGCTCAGCGCCCGTCAACTAACATCATTGTGAAGGACACACGAACTCTTGACGAAGTGGAGCAGTGACCTGTGACACGCCACAAGCACCAGAAACAAAGGGCGACGGACAGCTGAACAAATAAGAACTGCCGATCATAAAGACAGCGTTGAGATCGACCTACTAACTGCCTCGGAGAGATAAGACAGGGGGGTCACAGATCTTTGATGGACAGACTCAAAGATCGCACGTCTGTTGTGCGCATGCATTGCCTGGTGTTTCGGAACTATAGTAGAGTTCAGGACAGTTTGTTGTTGTGACGTCACGTGAGCTCACCGTAGAGACGAGTTCGAACAAAACCCATGGTCAAACTCGCCGCGTTTGTCAACAATTTTTCCCGGCTGCTGATACTCTGATATTGATCGACAGACAGTGTCTACACGGGTCGGTGATTGTTTGGCAGTTTAACGTCCTTTTCCACAACCAACGGACGACGGGACAACGAGAAAAAGACCAGTATAAACATTTGGCCCCAGCCGGGATTCGAACTCACGACCCGAGCACTGAGAGCCGAAAGCTCCACCGTAATAAACCAGATGTATTCTCCCGAGTACTTTTAGCTTTGAGATGCATTGACCCGGGGCACTTCCAGCCCAAAGCTGCTTAGACCCGGGACACCTCTAGCGTCAAAGGGCACGGCAAAGTAAAGGGGCGGGAGTTTTAGCCCCAGGGCTCGCTGAGTGGAGTCGTCTATTTTCTAGACGTGCAGGGGATGGACACAAAGTGGCCAGTAAACATGACGAGATACTAATACGGGGCTGGCTCCTACCTCACGGCCCGCGAGCGTCAGGGCCAGACAGGTGACCGCGTGGACAGTAATGTATGGGACAGCCGTCTCGCTCACAGACCTGTCCTGGTACTTGACTCACATTGTGAGTGGTCAGTTTATTGGCTTGCACCTCGTCCCTCGCCTGAGAAAGTGAGATTTCCCTCCTCCCACCAGCCACCTTCAACCGCCAACCCTTAAACGCCTTTTACAACCGGAAAGGTCATTGGTACTATCTCTGTATAGGTTGTATGGAAAGGGATAACGCGTGTGTGTGTGTGTGTGTGTGTGTGTGTGTGTGTGTGTGTGTGTGTGTGTGTGTGTGTGTGTGTGAGAGGGGGGTGGGGTGTCAGTTCGGTTTAAGATATCTTAGCGATCGGAAAAAAACCCATAAACGCTCCACCCCTATTTATCAGAAATAGATAAGTAAGCAAACGTTATGAAAGTTTATCAAATAAAAAAAGTTGTATTGGGTGAACTGAATTGAATTTCAGTCGACTTGAAATGAATCCCTCCAGTGTCGTATTTCAGACTGTTCCAATGTTTAATTCCTGTCGTGCCCTTTTACTTTCAGTGTCGATCGTCTGCCACCGCCTCGTTGGACGCCTCTGTTC
This sequence comes from Batillaria attramentaria, assembly GCA_018292915.2. NCBI lineage: Eukaryota > Metazoa > Mollusca > Gastropoda > Batillariidae > Batillaria > Batillaria attramentaria. The sequence goes on along the minus strand of JACVVK020000001.1, from coordinate 1,086,064 downwards.
TGCAGGAGGTCTGTGGGTATAATGGCTCTTTACCGCTTCTGATCTTCCTAGGCGCAGGCCATCCATCATGCTCGCCCGACCGGCGAGGATGTCCGCTTGTTTTCTCTGGGCTGAGATCGCGTGCCCCTGAGATTGAGATGGAGCAGAATATCCAAGAACTCAAAACATGCTCAGAGAACGATAGACAAGACAAATTTTATTCCCGAATTTTTTAATCAGGAGCTTTTAATAGGAGACAAAAGAACACATGAGAAGACATCGCTATTTATCTCAGTTTGTTCATGGAGAGAGCAGCGGCAAACGTAAATTGCTGAGATGAGGGATAAACAAAAAATCTGTACGCGAAGACGTTAAAAGAGAACACGCTGACCCCGCTGACATGGAGCCAAAACCGGCGACGAACGTGGAGAGAGAGAGAGAGAGAGAGAGAGAGAGGACGCGATGACGTCGCAGAAAGGTATCACCATTTACACTCAGTTCGTACCGGGCAAGTTATGCAAGAATCTATTCCCCTGCCCGAGCATTTGTTCGCACTTTGTTCACACTGTTCGGAAGGACCCTGCCCAAGTACCGAGGACTGGAAGCTCAGTACAGCTTCAGTTAGACGCTGGGTGTTTGGGAGTTTTAACGTCCTTTTCAACCATGTATGGGTGATCCAAAGACAGTGTAACGAGAATTTGGCCAACACAAATGTTTGCCCCCAGCTGGAAGCTTTAGTCAGAATGACACCTCTCAGTAATAATTATGTACAAACAAAAATAATGAAAAGACAGATGCGGTGGGCAGAGAACTGTACGAACGGGGAATCCCCGTGCGCGGTACGTTATGTGTTAAGCATTCAGGCATTCGCATAAATCATCCTTAACGAGAGAGAGAGAGAGAGAGAGAGAGAGAGAGAGCACATTTACCAACCACAGTATTTTGTCCGAGAGCACATTTACCAACGACGGTATTTTGCCGACTGCTATCTCTGCCGAAACTTCTTCTACAAATAAGCCAGCTTAGCACCGTGTTTTTGGCGTGATTTTTTTTTTTTTTTTTTTTTTGGGGGGGGGGGTCCCCCTGGAAGCGTCAAGTTCAGCGGAGCTTGCTGTGCCATTTTTTTCTGGTCAGCTGAGTCCCCCGACAATAACTTTACAGCTGCTGATAATTTGTGCTATTCAGGCCCAGCTGAACAGAAGAGCTATCGCAAGTGCCATAAACATTCCGGTATTGTGCTGGTTTTGGTCACGGACCACTGGCTGCTTCACACACTGCATTGGCTCCGCTCGTCTTCGGATGTCTCGCGCCGTTTGAAGTCGACTGTATACGTGTGTAGGGGCATTACATCTTTTTCGTGGAGTCACGCAGCATTCTTTCAGCTATCCTGAAGGACTGTGCAGTCTTCACATTACTCTTTTGTTTGTTGTTGTTGTTGTGGTGGTGTTTGTGTGTGTGTGTGTGTGTTTTTCAAATGAAAACTTTGAATGATGAATCTCTTAGCGAAGTGGTTTTAGGACTAAGGATCCCAGACGGGCTGAGAGCGACATTTTGTGCTTGGCTGGTTTCCTGGTTGGTTGGCTGCCGTTGGTAAACTGGTTGGTTTACATGGTTGGTTGGTTAGTTGTTAGTTGCTACAGATTTTCCACGCATGATGGTGGGTTTGGGAGAGGTTCAGTTCAAGATAGTAGTGAATGAATTGAATTGAAAACGCCAACACAAACGTTTCGAACTCCAGACCCAATCATTGAAAGTCCAGTGCTCTAGCAGCTCGGCTACCAGCGGGATAATTATTTCGTGCATTCAGTTAATGAGCCAAGTAGTGAGGTTGCCACCACCACAGCATAGGCCGAAAGGCATTCCACGGGTACCAGTGCCTGTGCTTATGACGCCTGACGTGATGTGCACGATTACATGGCAGGTGTACTCGCTGGATCGTTCGACTCCCTGGCACTTCTAGCCTCAAGCTGCATTGACCCGGGACACTTCCAGCCTCAAGCTACTTGGACCCGGAGCAGTTCTAGTCTCAAGCTTCACTGACCCGGGGCACTTCCAGCCTCAAGCTACTTGGACCCAGAGCAGTTCTAGTCTCAAGCTTCACTGACCCGGGGCACTTCCAGCCTCAAGCTACTTGGACCCGGAGCAGTTCTAGTCTCAAGCTTCATTGACCCGGGGCACTTCCAGCCTCAAGCTACTTTGACCCGGAGCAGTTCTAGTCTCAAGCTTCACTGACCCGGGGCACTTCCAGCCTCAAGCTACTTGGACCCAGAGCAGTTCTAGTCTCAAGCTTCATTGACCCGGGGCACTTCCAGCCTCAAGCTACTTGGACCCAGAGCAGTTCTAGTCTCAAGCTTCATTGACCCGGGGCACTTCCAGCCTCAAGCTACTTAGAGCAGTTCTGGTCTCAAGCTGCTTGGACTCATAGCACTTCTAGTCTCAAGCTGCATTGACTCGGGGCACTTCCAGCCTCAAGCTACTTAGAGCAGTTCTGGTCTCAAGCTGCTTGGACTCATAGCACTTCTAGTCTCAAGCTGCATTGACCCGGGGCACTTCCAGCCTCAAGCTACTTGGACCCGGAGCAGGTCTAGTCTCAAGCTGCATTGACCCGGGGCATTTTTAGCCCCAAGCTGCTTAGACCCGTGGCACTTCCAGCCTCAAGCTCCTTGGACCCGGAGCAGGTCTGGTCTCAAGCTGCATTGACCCGGGGCACTTCCAGCCTCAAGCTACTTAGAGCAGTTCTAGTCTCAAGCTGCTTGGACCCGGAACACTTCCAGCCTCAAGCTGCATTGACCCGGGGCACTTCCAGCCTCAAGCTACTTGGACCCGGAGCAGGTCTAGTCTCAAGCTGCATTGACCCGGGGCATTTTTAGCCCCAAGCTGCTTAGACCCGTGGCACTTCCAGCCTCAAGCTACTTGGACCCGGAGCAGGTCTGGTCTCAAGCTGCATTGACCCGGGGCATTTTTAGCCCCAAGCTGCTTAGACCCGTGGCACTTCCAGCCTCAAGCTACTTGGACCCGGAGCAGGTCTAGCCTCAAGCTGCATTGACCCGGGGCATTTTTAGCCTCAAGCTGCTTAGACCCGTGGCACTTCTAGCCTCAAGCTGCTTAATATGCCTCGAGCACTTCTAGTCTCAAGCTGCATTGACCCGGGGCACTTCCAGCCTCACGCTACTTGGACCCGGAGCACTTCTGGCCTCAAGCTGCTTAGACCAGGGGCACTTAACAGTGGGGACTGAGTACATACTGCGTGTTACACCGCAGTTGTTGTAGTTCTCGGACTGGTGAACGGCATTACTATATTTCGGCACTTTTAACTTGCGGCCTAAAGAAATCACACGGTTGAAGTGAACTGAGCTGAACTGAACCAAGGGGAAAAAAATCATGATCAGGGAAATGGAAGAAAAGGGCGACTGAAGCACCTTGAGGTGACTTTGACGTAAAGAATTTCTTGCAATAAATGTCGTCCTGTCTTCACTTTGATGACGTCAGATGTAGGAACAAGAGGGGCGCCACTGGCGTCGGTCTTGTAAATCCGTATTTTACATTCGTCACTTTGTGCATTTCATTAAAATAACTGTGAAGTTCTTTTTTGCATTTAAATGTCTGGGGAAAAGTGAAAATCGTTGTTAAAGTGATGTACAGCAGCTGGGACTAGAAAATGCGTGTGACTATGTGTATTTGTCCATCAGTAAAGACTTATCAGTTAAGGTGGTTGATAATAATAATAATGATAAAGGGTATTTGTGGCGCCCCACATCACAAGAGCTCAGGGCGCGTGCATAAACTACACATAACATACAAAAAACATGAACGTATATAACGTACAACACACACACACACACACACACACACACACACACACACACACACACACACACACACACACACACACACACACACAGATTTTTTGCAGGTGGCATGGATAGCGGGAGGGTAGGGGCATGGGGGGGGGGATGGTTCTACTGCATGGAGACGAGATGTGTTTTAAGGTGGGACTTAAAGACTGCTAACGACTGAGCAAGGTGGATGTGAGAGGGGTAATTAAACGGCCTAATTCCATCTTCGCTAAGTCAACTCATGTTTTGGAACAGTTTCGCTCGTGAGTGCGGATGTACGCTCGAAATACTCTATCTTGATGATTAGTACAGCTCTTAATGCGGCACTACATGTACTTTGTTTCCATTTTGTGTGGGCCGGTGGTCAAACAATCAAATTGTAGGACTGTTGTTTCACTACTGGAGCGTTCACGTGGTCGCTGTGTCCTCAAGTACGCTTCTGTTGGCTTAGTTCATATTCTGGAACCATTTTATGGAACTCGCTGCCTCTTCTTGTCAGGACAGCCCCATCACTTACCACCTTTAAGGAAAGGCTTTTTATTTACCTATTTTCACATATACAATAGACCATTAATTTTCTCATGTACATTGTACAATTATTTGCCCCCAGTATTATGCAGCATCCATGTCATCAAACACATCTTTTTACAATGTATCATTCAGTTTTATAATGATGATTATAATTATAATAGTGTGTGTGTGTGTGTGTGTGTGTGTGTGTGTGTGTGTGTGTGTGTGTGTGTGTGTGTGTGTGTGTGTGTGTGCTTCCTTACTAAATTTCTGTAGTTTAGCAACGGCAAGGTTGTAAACTGGCCGATGGCCAAAATCTTCTACCGTTGAAAAATAAAGGTTTGTCATTGTCATTGTCATTGTCATTGTCATTAGTGCCAGCATTTCAGACGCTGTCAGTGGTCAGGTGCGTTTAGAAGTGGCGTGATGATAGCTACCACGAAAACAGCTGAGAACGATCTGTGAGCATAAAATATGGTAACATCAGCCCCTTTCATAGTATATGACGACTATGGGGCGGTCGATGGTCTAGTGGTTAAGAGACCTGTCACCAATGCGAGAGGTCAGGGGTTCGAGTCCCACTCGGGGCAAAGAATTTTTCCTTCTCGTATGTGGCACCGTTCATTCGGGCCGATCGTCGGGGGTTCTCTCCGGGTACTCCGGCTTCCTCCCCCTCTGCTTTGGAAATGTTCAGCCTACCAAATTTGAAAAATAAATGCAATTCTAAATCCCGAAATTTAAATAGCTGAGCTGACCCTTCGCACCACGTGATTGTAATGTGTTTATGTCAAGCGTGTGAGAGAATGCGTGTGATTCACGTGAGCGTGCGTGTTGGGTTCAGTTCGCGGCGCTTTGAGCCGATTCATGAAATTGGGTAAAGCGCCTATACAATACTCATTATTATTATTATTATTATATTGAATGATAATAATCCATTCTGTTCATACTGCCCTTTCTTGGGCACTTACAAGATTCACATCAGCATAACAACACAACAGTAGCAACAACAACAAAAATTCCCGACAAATGATAAAACTATGACGAAAACTGCCTAAAAAGGCATCATTCTTGCGAAAAATTAATGACTGGAACTGCATTATCGTAAGAGCGTATGTAACAAGAAGGGCGGGTGGGATGGGTGTTTGGGAGTTTAACGTCCTTTTCCACCACGTAAGGGTGATATCGAAGACGGGGCAACGATGAAAAAGCCAGCACAAATATTTGGCCCCCAACCGGGATTCGAACTCACGACCCGAGCATTGGAAGTCCAACGCTCTACCATTCGGCCACCCCGGCTCCCCGTATGTAACAAGGAACTTATGATGTTCCCTGTAGAGAAATCTGAGAGAGGTTAGGGAGCAGCAAGATCCGGGTAAAGGGGTGAGATGGAGGATATGACAGGGCACAGAGAAGGGAAGGGGAGGGGAGGGGGTAGAACGGGAAGAAGGGGCAAGGAGTCACGAGGTTCCCTGGCTCCGTTCAGGCGACTCGATGAACGTCCAGCCTGCATTTTGTTATCATCAGAAAATATTACGTCGAGACTAAGGATTAACCCCCAGACAGAAAAAACCGTCCAAAGCGTTCAGAGATAAAGCTTTCCTGGTTAATCGCACTGTCCTTCCCCGGAACCACTGCCTGCGCGATTTTCTACGGCACTTGTCTCACCACCACGCCTTGCAGTCGACTTTTGATGAAGTCAGATCCCTGAAAATTGAAAGTGTCTTCTGTTGCTTTGTCGCATGAAACAGACATTCTGCCTTTGTAGAGACGCGCGTGAACGCACGGAAATATCTTTTTACTGATGGTGCGGCGGGTCGCCGGCAGGTTTTGGCGACGGGACTGTATGCGTGCTAAGATTAGAATAGGTCGTGTATGCGTAACGCATCGGAATGTATACTAATTAATCTCCATAGACCTCAATTGTCGGTGTCCTGACAGAACCTCGTGTGGTAATAAAGTCTCAGGGGATAGTCGCATGTGAACCTCGCATGGTGACAAAGTCTCACGGGATAGTCGCATGTGAACCTCGTGTGGTTATAAAGCCTTAGGGATAGTCGCATGTGAACCTCGCGTGGTTATAAAGTCTCAGGGGGTAGTCGCATGGGAACCTCGTGTGGTGATACAGTCTCAGGGGATAGTCGCATGTGAACCTCGTTTGGTGATAAAGTCTCAGGGGATAGTCGCATGTGAACCTCGCGTGGTGATAACATCTCAGGGGATAGTCGCATGTGAACCTCGCGTGGTGATAAAGGGTGGGGGTGTGGGTGTTTGGGGGTTTAACGTCCTTTTCCACCACATAGGGTGATATCAAAGAAGCCAGCACAAATATTTGGCTCCAGCCGGGATCGAACTCACGACCCGAGCATTAGAAGTCCAACGCTCTATCATTCGACCACCCCGGCTCCCCGTGGTGATAAAGTCTCAGGGGATAGTCGCATGGGAACCTCGTGTGGTGATAAAGTCTCAGGGGATAGTCGCATGGGAACCTCGTGTGGTTATAAAGTCTCAGGGGACAGTCGCATGGGAACCTCGTGTGGTGATAAAGTCTCAGGGGATAGTCGCATGGGAACCTCGTGTGGTTATAAAGTCTCAGGGGATAGTCGCATGGGAACCTCGTGTGGTGATAAAGTCTCAGGGGATAGTCGCATGGGAACCTCGTGTGGTTATAAAGTCTCAGGGGACAGTCGCATGGGAACCTCGTGTGGTGATAAAGTCTCAGGGGATAGTCGCATGGGAACCTCGTGTGGTTATAAAGTCTCAGGGGATAGTCGCATGGGAACCTCGTGTGGTAATAAAGTCTCAGGGGATAGTCGCATGGGAACCCCGTGTGGTGATAAAGTCTCAGAGGATAGTCGCATGTGAACCTCGTGTGGTTATAAAGTCTCAGGGGATAGTCGCATGTAGACGTTCTGAGGTACAGAAGGAGTGAACTCCGTCTCAGAAAATTATTGAAATAAGATCGTGCAATACTGAAGAAACCATGCAGAAACGGCCTGTTCCAACTTCAATATGGTATAATTAAGAATAATTGTCTTTTTGACTTGATGAATAATATTATTTCCTGTGTAACTAGTCAGTTTCACCAGTGTATGTCTGTCCATGGTTGTAAACTGCGCGTTAGTGAGTGAGTGCTCGGCGCATTGAGTTTTAAAGAAATGCGCCCTACAAATACCATTTATTAGTAGTAGTAGGATTAGAACCCGACAGAGGGATAAACTCGATGAACTATATGTACTAGTCGTGTACCCTATCAGGTGTGTGTGTGTGTGTGTGTGTGTGTGTGTGTGTGTGTGTGTGTGTGTGTGTGTGTGCGTGGGTGCTTGCGCGAATGTGCGTATCAGTACTTTCCGTGTGTGCTTATTTCCGTGCGTGCACCGGCTATGGTGTCATGGTCGACACGAGACCTTCTACGCGCCGCTCATTGTTTCAGCCTCGAACGCGGACAGGCTGCATTTTAATTGGCTGCAAAACTTGACAAGCAAATTGTTTCCTAACACGCCGCAATAAGACAATCGTACACGTTCCCCCCGGGTCAGAAAGCTTTTGAAAGCGGCGCACGTGCGCTCCGACCACCCAACTTGTGTCAAATGTCAAATGTCGCTTGTTCACGTTAGAGCAACTGACGACGCTCAAAATTGATTAATTCCGAACCTCTCTCTCTCTGACTCTCTCTCTCTCTCTGACCCTCTCTCTGACTCTCTCTCTCTCTCTCTGACTCTCTGACTCTCTCTCTCTCTCTCATTACAACAAGTAGTTCGCTCTCATCGTTTAAAAAGGATCTCATAAATTTTTTGGTATCCCAGATCATGAGCTGCTCACTGTCATTACTATGGCTATGTCACTGCTTTTCACCTGCACATGCGTCACTACATTTTATTTAGCGCCATGTACCCACATTCACCTTTCAGCAATATGAATAACGTTCTCTTATCTGTGTATGATAACTCATCGTCATTTTTGCCCACTTCTATAGAAATTATGACATTATTTCCGCTTACGATTATGTTCTGCATAGGTGCGTGCGAATAATTCATGCGTGATGTTGTTTGTGTATGGGTGATGGGGTATGGTGTGTGTGTGTGTGTGTGTGTGTGTGTGTGCGTGTGTGTGTGTGTGTGTGTGTGTGTGTGTGTGTGTGTGTGTGTGTGTGTGTGTGTGTGTGTGTGTGTGTGTGTGTGTGTGTGTGTGTGTGTGTGTGCTGTCCTTACGGTTTTTTTTGGGGGTTTTTTTTCGTTTTTTTTCTTTCTTTTCTTTTCTTTAATTTTTCAGTAGTATTAGCTCATGTAGTGCAGCAACGGCAAGTTTTAAAATTGGTATGAACATGCCTGTAACTTCTACCGTTGTAAAATAAAGGTTCTTGTTCTTGTTCTCTCTCTCTCTCTCTCTCTGGCTCTCTCTCTCTCTGGTTCTCTCTCTCTCTCTGGCTGTCTCTCTGACTCTCTCTCTCTCTCTCTCTCTCTCTTAGTCCACGTGAGCCCACCGTTTGCGTAGCTTGTGTGGGCGATCCCATCTGAAATCTAGGTTAATAGTAAAACCTACACACTGAAAACAGAATTCTACGTGTATACTAGATCACCGTCCACGCAGTTGAAAGATACTAACTTCCCGAAGTAATTGTTTTTACTGTGACTGTTTTAACGTAGCTGCTCATCTGATACACTGATGAAACACACAAAGCGGTCGCTGGATAAATAATTATATAGGTCAGGGACCTTCAATTTTTTTTTAAAGAACAGTTGAAGTACAGCCCGTCTACCAATCATCAGTCTAAATAAGTTATTCTATATGTAATTTACTTGTCGCTTTTGTTGTTGGATGGTATAGTTTTCTTGTGCTGGAAATAGCACGGAGATAATTACTAAACGCACGGAGAATAATAGACTCCAGTAAAACAATATTGTGTGGGAGAAGTTATAATGCACTTCTGAAAGGGCGAATGAGTGAAGACACTGAATTAAATTGAATTAAATGACGAAGCTCTACTGCCTTCTGGAAATAGGGCCTAAGCGGCATGGGTCTGAAGGGCGGTTAGACACTTTTTCTTCCAGATGACCGGGTGTGTGTGTGTGTGTGCGTGCGTGCGTGCGTGTGAAGGAGAGAGAAGGAGAGAGAGAGAGGAGTGCAAGGGGCAGGAGGGACAGTGTGTGTGTGTGTGTGTGTGTGTGTGTGTGTGTGTGTGTGTGTGAGAGAGAGAGAGAGAGAGAGAGAGAGAGAGAGAGAGAGAGAGTGTGTGTGTGTGTGTGTGTGTGTGTGTGTGTGTGTGTGTGTGTGTGTGTGTGTGTGTGTGTGTGTGTGTGTGTGTGTGTGAATACTTTCTTGTGCGAGTGCCTCAGAACGGTCCGTGTAATTTTTGCAAACGTCAGCATGAAAATCTCGATCCTTGCTTTTTTTTTTTTTTTTCGTTTTTTTTTTTTTTTTTCTTTTCTTGTTGCTGTTGTTTTGCTCAGTGTATATTTAACACAGTAGATGCTTTCTGTTTTATAAACATGTGTCCTTGCAAGGCAGCAATTTCTAAAAGGATCAATCAATTAATCAATTCTAGGTGCAACGGCCTACTGCAGATCAGACATCAACAGAATTGCCCACGTGTCTGTTGTGGGTGTTTTGTTTCAGCACCTGCTTTCCAGCCCCGTTTTTCAACCCTGCTTGGCTTGTGTTTATGTTTTCTACAGTGGAGGCCGTGTGTGTGTGTGTGTGTGTGTGTGTGTGTGTGTGTGTGTGTGTGTGTGTGTGTGTGTGTGTGTGTGTGTGTGTGTGTGTGTGTGTGTGTGTGCGTGTGGCCGGGTGGGTGTGGGGGTGTGGGTGGATGAGTGAGTCAGAGGTCTGTTGTCTTTTGTCATCCGACAGTCTGATTTCAAAGACGCCGCTCACGCTTAAGCCCGGAAAATCCACCTCAGACCCGAGGTAGCCTGCATGGTATCCCTAACCCGTGCTTTGCAGCAGAGAGCACGTGATTCTTCGGGCTGCACTGTAGACTGGAATGGCGTGTTTGAGGTTGGACAGACTGATACGCACAGAAACATCCAGCTGGGCTATGATACACAATTTGGGACTGACTGTGGAGGACACTGGAACCGACAATCGATCATGCTCAAACCGAGGGGGGGGGGGGGGATTGTTTGAGGGTTGAACATCCTTTTATACCCACAATCGAGCGATATCAAGGACGGGACAACGAGGAAAAAGTCTGCACCAATATGTGACCGCAGCTGGGATTCGACCTCGCGACCCGAGCATTGAGAGTGCAACGTTCTACCGTTCGGCTATCCCCGGCTCCCCAGTCAGAGACGGGGACACTGGAATTTAAACCCGCATTTCACGTCGCTGGCGACAATGCAGCTTAGTCCTCTTTGACCAACACACACACACACACACACACACACACACACACACACACACACACACACACACACACACACACACACACACACACAAACAACTATCGACTTTTTGTTGGAAGTTGTTGAGGATGCAAAGTTGAACACAACCAAGATTTAAGATTCAAGATTTTATTCCTTTCTCCCCGTCTCGGGAATGGAGGAATGTCAAGTAATGCATCATACATGATTCTCATACGTACAGAATTACAAAAAAAAAAAAAAAAATGTAGGACGGAAGAAATCACAACAGTCCAAACTGCACCTCGCATATGTTACAAAACAACAAACAAAAACAATAGCGCACGTGTGTGAGGTGAAACATGTCAACATAGTTACAAACATATCTACATGACATACTAGACGATTTTACTACCATTATATTCACGTGACTTATTACAATGTTAGCCAAGATTTTGTACGTACGTATGTATGTACACCATGTCACTCGCTGCCTTGTCTTACGAACACATACAACGACTTTAGTCACATGACTTGCTCGCCGGGATTTTGATACGCGATTGCCATGACGTTCGCGACTATGCAACTCTCAAACCCTCAACCTGTTTGAAAAGAAAACTATCGGCTTTTTGTTGGAAACAACGAAGACGATGCAGCAGAAGATCCAGACATTTCTCAACACCTGTCTGAGGCGCATCTTCAACATCCGATGGCCAGAGAAGATCCGGAATGAAGAGCTGTGGGAGCGAGCGGGGCAGGAACCAGTGGCCAAGCAGATCCTGCGGAGGAAGTGGGGCTGGATTGGACACACCCTCAGGAAGCCAGCATCCAGCACCACATGCCAAGCCCTGACATGAAACCCGCAGGGGAAAAGGAAGAGAGGCCGGCCTCGCAACAGCTGGAGGCGGGACACTGAGGCAGAGCTATGTAAGCAGGGTACCAACTGGACTGGAGTGGCAAGACTAGCCCAGAACAGAGTGCGATGGCGAAGGGTTGTCGATGGCCTATGCTCCGCGTGGAGCCAAGGGCCTAAGTAAGTAAGTAAGTTTTTGTTGGAAGTTTAACACAAAGACTTTAGTCACGTGACTTATTTCAATGTTAGCCGATGTCGGTTTTGACATTCAAGATCAAAATTCAAATTCAAATACATCTTTATTATCCCAAACGGGAAATTCGGGTATGGTGGACACAACAAACAAACAAACAAACAAACAAACAAACAGCAGGAAATTGAAAAAAAAATGGAATGATACACTCTAAAATTAGATAAAGAGTTCTAATAGCACCTAAATTAATTCTTGATATTAATAATACGTACCATTTAAAACAGCTATTTAAGTATACAAAAAAAAATATACATTCATTAAATACACTAATCACAAGTCTAATCTACCCGCATACCATGTCACTCCCTACATCAGTGATGCGTGCCGTACCATGCATATCGCCAAAGCCATACCACGGTGACCAGTCACAGCTGAACTCAAAGAAATGATTTTCCGGCGAAGGGGCACAGAGACTCATAACTTGCGGACCGTCTGGGAGCAGATCATTGTGAGCTGATTTATCCCTGTGGCCCGTGCTCGGCCATCGCCCCGCTTCATTAGTCGGGGTCAGGGGACAGACGGTCCAGCTGTCGTGTCCAGCGCGTCGCCGCGCTTCTAATCGCCCGGGGGCAAGGCAGTCACGACCCGTTGGGGCCGGGGAAGAAGACGGAGGGGGGGGGGGAGGGGGGGTCAGTCGCTGGGGTAGCTTTACCGGCAAATTAGTGGTACAAAGGGGCTAAGTGCTCATCACAAACATGACGCTTAGGCTCTTTTTAACTAGTACAGCTGTTGGCCACATTCCCTGGGATAGCCAGCCGCGAATTAGTCTATGTGGCTTGCGCGGCTTTAAGCCCTAAAAACTCACTCACTCACTCACTCCCTGGGATAGCTCTACCGCCAGATTAGTGGTACAAAGGGGCTAAGTGCTCATCACAAATATGACGCTTAGGGGAGCCGGGACAGTCGATCGGTAGAGCATTGGACTTTCAATACTCAGTTCGAATCCTGGCGGGGTCAATACTCAGTTCGACTACTGGCTGGGACCCAAATTTTTCCTCGTTGAGCCGTCTTTCATATCACCCTTATATGATGGAATAGGACGTTAAACCCTGAACTGGAGTCGGGATAGGCGAATCGTAGAACGCTGGGTTTTCAATGCTCGGGTAGTGAGTTCGAACCCGGCCTGGGCCAAATAATTATTTGTACTGGTCTTTTTCTCGTTGCCCCGTCTTTGATATGGTGGAAAATGACGGTTAACTCCCAAACACCCACCCCACCCACCCTCTGACCGACAAAAGGAAATCCCCAGGGTGTGTGCGGTTTTTTTAGGGGGGGGGGATGGGGGGAGGCGACCGTTGGAATAGAGAGATGCTTTATATGGCGTGTTAAAACGCCAAACGAGGGTGCTATGACTCTGAAGCAGCAGGGCACCGGAAAAACGCCCGTCCATTTTGTTCAACCTCCGTGATCACACGCAAATAGAAGTCCTAAAGCAGTGACAATGTATCTATGTCTTTGGCTACACTTCTCCTCACAAGGGCGGTACCTTGGACGCGTCAGTGACTTTGCTCTGGGGCGGCTCCGCGTGGCCAAGGTGTAGTTTGGAGAGTGTTCCTTACAGGCCCGGGTCGCCCGTCACCCAAGACCTTGCCCAGGACGAGAAGCAAACAGACATGTCACATATGCTCCTCCTGCCCCCAGGTGGCCACGGTTCGCGAGCGGGTAACCGGATCTCTCAGGCGAGTTCAGGGCTGTCCATTCTGAATTGTGGATTGGGTGTTGTGCGTTGCAGTTCACTGATGGCTCTGGTAAAGGGGAAACACACACACACACACACACACACACACACACACACACACACACTCTGACCACGACTGACTGGGTCTTATGTTGGCTTCAGCATCTTGCTAGCGACAGTTAGCGTATTACCAGCGTTTTATTAAATTCTGACGATAAGTGAGCGCAAATATCAAAATGTATGTACGGTGCTGGAGAACGACAACCATGATTTCATCACGTACTACGACAACGTTACTGTTCAGTTATTAATTGTTAGTTTGGGGGTTGCTGTTTGCTTCTTTTTAACCAAAATCCTAGGTCTTCTGATATTTGCGATCCATATCTAGTCATCCTTCCAGGAAAAATATTAAAATCAGAATCATACCCAACCACTGAAGTGAAAACGTTTCTGCTGTTCTCTTCAGACACAGCTATCTGTACTTGACATTTCCGGAAATCTGGTGGATTTGCAGCTTTCGTGTTTAGTCAATATCAGAAGCAAGCATTTCAGCTATCATAAGATTTTGTTCCCTTCATTACGGCTAATTCCTTCTAAAATAGTGATTTTAAAAAAAAATATCACTCGTAATGAATGATAAAGATTTACGCATACACAGAAACGTCTTAAACATTCTTCGCACGAACTACTGTCGATAACAATCGTGAATTCATATCAAAACGTCTTTACGTCGTGTCTACGAAATCATTCTGTTTTGACATGACATGCATGTTCATTAACAAAGTGTCCTTCCACAAGACCGAAGGAGTGTCGAAGTCAGTGGTTACCTGAAGTCAGGCCTCCGGGCGAAAGTTTGCACATGCGTGGTGGCCTTCACACCCGTTTCCGATGCAAACAGCTCCACCTCACGTCCCACCTGTGTTATCAAGTGATGCGAGAGCGTGAACAGACTCGGATTTCTCACTTCGGGCAAGCTCGGGTTTCCGCGTTCGGGCGTCATCGGATTTCTTCGTTTCGGGTGGACTCGGGAGTGTGATCAACAGTTGGTTTTCTTGACCAGACAGACGGGGCTCAGTTCTACTGCGTGCTGTCTGATCTGTCAGGGAGGGTTTTAGTCTCGTTTTCTTTTTCCGTGAAATTTGACTGCCTAAATCTTCCTGGTTTTCGTGACTTGAGAGTGAGTGACGTCGTTTTGTTTCGAGGGCAATGCGAGAAGGGATTCCTTTCAAGTGTGTGTGTGTGTGTGTGTGTGTGTGTGTGTGTGTGTGTGTGTGTGTGTGTGTGTGTGTGTGTGTGTGTGTGTGCTCTCTCTCTCTCTCTCTCTCTCTACTGAAGGGTATCCAGTAAGATAAGAAGTTTAATATTCCACCTATAAGCCGCAATCCGGGAAAAGACGTTTCAGTTTGTCTGTCTGTCTGTCTCTGTCTCACCACACGCGCGCGCGCGCACACACACACACACTGCTCACACACACACACACACACACGCACACACACACACACACACACACACACACACACACACTACAAATTCCTTCATCGTCTGGATACAAGTCAAGCATCCGTGAGCCGTCAGAACGACAGAAATTTATCGTGTTTCGCAATACTGGGTAAATTGTTTTCTGCACCTCCACCTTGTCGTTGAGCAACATTATCCCACTACAGACACTCACCGCACGCGTTGTTATATCACATCGTTACTATGAGATATCTCCTGATATTGCACCCCATCGTAGGTACATGCAATGTTATGTTTATTTTTTAATGACTTGTGATGTACCCGGACATCCTGTAAAGAAACGTTTCGCTGAATTTACGTGAAGACGAAAGAGGTTTAGGTACGAATTTTCGGCTGCTATTGACAATAATGCGGCCAATGCAGAGAACGTTGCAGATTTACAACTTTCACAGCATCGTCTTAGGTGATTTAGTTTTGAGGTAACCAGTAGTCAAGACGGCCACTTTGGAATGGAAATCGCATGTGCTATCAAAACCATACAAACCACAAGGAAAGGTTTACTGGTCTAAATGCTTTAAAATGGATTTGAACAGGAAGATATTCAGTCAAGGAGGTTGATAAACTATGAAGCACAATGTAGGTCTAATAATCAGCGTTCTGAAGAAACCCATTCCTGTCATATGGCAACTACGTACAATGGAAAGCAAACATAAAGAATTGTGTCTTTGAGGAGCTCAAACACTTCAACACCACCATTTCCCTTCCTTCGATACAGGACCTAGGAACTCAGAAGGGGAAAAAAAAGTACATTGACTGCTACGCATTTTTATGAGACTGTCGGGTTAGGTTGACCAACAAAAAAAAAATCCCTTAATCTATCTTTTATCTATCTTTTAACGTTAACCCAAGGCACCCACACGAGGCAACAACTCCTTGATGAGCAAAACGACGGGGGGCGATTGTAGGCAAAGTTTACCTTAGTCGGCACAGGGTTCAAAAGCCAAGGGTGCCCTGCTTGGCCAAGCCAAGGTGTCACGTTAAACGTCAACACCCGGCCGTAAGCGCGGGACTAGAACGTGCAACGTATGCGGGCTCTAGACCTGTAGACTAGTCTTTGGGTAGCTGACTCACTTCAGCACCACCACCCTTCTAGGCAGAACCTAGGGAACTCAGAAGAAATCCGAAAAAGCCCAGTGAGTGCCACGCATTGATTTTGTTTATGACACTGTTGGATTAGGTGAGGAAAAAAAAAACGCGAAAGCTTGCCTTTATCTGTCTTTTAGCTTTAGCACGAGGCAAGTACTGCTTGATGAGTAAAACGGCGGGGGACGATTGTAGGCAAAGTTTACCTTAATCGACAAGGGCTCAAAAGCCAAGGGTGCCCTGCTAAGCCAAGCCAAGGTATCACGTAAAACGTCAACATCGCCGATACACACAGAGGGAGAACGCGATGTCCCATTGAATGGGAACCCCCATGGCCTGCGGCTGTGTGGACGTAGGAAACACTCATCTGGGGGCAACAGTATTGGCCGTTGTCTGTTTTCGAGATGAACCCCTTTTCGGCGATTCGCCTTTCCTCGAGTACCTGCCAGAGAAAGGAGTCTCTTGGCTGGGGAAGGCCGTTTCGCAACTGACCTCTGATACTGGGTGTAATGTCCTATATTCAGAACTTCATCGTCTGGGCGTCATGGGACGAACAGCTGCCATCTGTCAAACGGGGAGACATAGATCTCAAGATAGGTCTAAGTTCAAGTCTTTAGAGTAAAAGTCCATTATCAAGCACGTGGGTAGAGATTTTGTTGCTTGAAATTGCTTTGTGTTGATTATGTACGTTAAATGTGTTACATGTACCGCCACAGAAGGTTTCCGAGAATGTTCGGTCGAATACATAACAGGTAGACTGTGGACAAACATGACCTTTATTCATGTCCAATGCCAGGCGCGAGGGGCTTTTGATGCTTAAAATTGCTTTGTGTTAATGATATAAGTTAATTGTATTACCTCCACAGAAAGTTTCCGATAATGTACACTCGAATACATAACATGCAGACAACATGTTTGAGGGACATGAACGCTGTGGCTGTGTTTCAATCAACTTCTAGTTTATCGCCGTCGAATTGCATAAGTCCAAATTCACAAAGGTGAGCTTTCATTGACAGGGGAAACATCCGTACAAAAAGCCAAAGGGTTCTGTTTGTACCGCTTCAGTCGTCCACATGAATATACCGACCTTGTGATCAGAATTTGCTGTGGTGTGTTTTCTAAGCAGTTCTGTGCTACGCTTGTCCCACTGCGTCGTTCTACACCTTTGTGTGTCTTTGCCTCACTGCCTTGTTTGTATGAACTTTCGGTATCCTTGTACCGTTATGTAGTATGTAGCTTGTACTTTAACGCCCAACGACAAGTTCGAAAAATGGCGATTGCAGTAAACAGTTTCTACCGTTGTTAAATAAAGTATCATTGTCCCGGAAGTGCACTGGCAAGATATTCTGCTTTCACAGCGCAGTCTGATTTATTGTCATCACAACTGCGCAGTTTCGTTCTCTAACCTGAACAATAATATTAGTTCAAGTTCAGTTCAAGTTCAAATTACTTTATTCATCCCTCATGGGGCAATTAAATGTTCGGACAGGCTCTTAAATAATATAACAACGCTGTTAAGAAGAAAGAAAGAAACTCTATATACAGCCGTAAATGTTAGTACAAACCATGACATTTTAAAGACCAATACCAAAAACTGCAAGGTGTCCTCCATTTTTTTTCATGACGAGTACAGAACACCAAAATGCCTGTAGCACAACATATTTTTAGAGGCCAGTACCCACGCTCGAAAAATGTCGTGCGACATCAACGAGGGGAGAAAACTCAAATATCTAACAATGCAGTGTTTAAATAAAGACACTGCCCTTTAGTTTGAGATATAATATTTTGCATCTAAAACTAAACATAACGATTAAAATTGAGGATGGATTCTGAATATTGTTTGGACAGACTGTATTATTATGGTTTTGCCTGAGAGCAATCATTGTCGAAGCTTTCGAAGCAAGTCAAGTCAAAGTTTATTTCAAACCCCCGTTGGGGGTACATGAAACGAGAAATTAACATATAAATCAAGCTCATCACACCGGCCAACATACATCATGATCACTCGCACACAAGTTTTACAGGACTCCAGGCATGCATACATATATACATACATACATACATACATACATACATACATACATACATACATACATACATACATACATACATACATACATACATACATACATACTACGTACAAATAAACATAATGGAATGGGATGGGGTGTGTCTAATACACATACCTACATGCATACCTACATACAAACATACATACATACACACACATACATGCATACATACATATAGGTACAACGTAAATTTGTCAGAAGTTTTTAGTTAGTTCAGTCATGAATTTTACAAAGCGGATTGTCAAAGGAAACACTCGCGTACATTTTTGTAACTTCGTGTCCTAACACGGGTTGTTGCCTGGTGTACGCGGCGGCATAGACAGTTTTGGGTCCGCCAGGTTTTTCCCAGCCCAGGTACCTCTGAACACCCGCGGATCCCATGCCTCTTTGTTCCAGAGCTGAGCTATGGTACAGCTGAGCGATCGAGAGAGACAAGCGTGGGCGGCGAGAAACGTCTTGCTGGTTTACCGTGCGTCCGTTTTAGCGTACGAAGTCCTAAGAATCCGAGCCTCGAAAGCCACCTGGGGCAAGCCAGCTATCTCTCTCAGTCTACATTCGGTAGCAGGGAATCGAATGGAAAAACTGAATGGGGCCATTTCACGGCACATTGAACCGGGAAGATATTCTGTTAGCGTTGGCTTTCGAGTCCTTTGTGTCATGATTGTTGCCTCGATGTCTGTTGCCTTTCGGCTGATACATTCGCGACAACGGTGCGGCGTTCGGTGGTTGCGCAATCTCTCGTGAACATTTGTTACGCGCCGGCTTTGGCACAGTGCAATGCTAAATGAAAGGAAAACATCGCACTTAGAAGGTGAACTAATTTTACCTGGAGATCACAAGTGACGTTAAATCCACTCGTTACAGAGGTAAATTGGGTTGCATTGGGCTTTTCAACATTAAGCAGTATTCGCTGATAGTTGTAAACTCTGTGTGTGTGTGTGTGTGTGTGTGTGTGTGTGTGTGTGTGTGTGTGTGTGTGTGTGTGTGTGTTGGGGGGGGGGGGCGCACAAGGGAGATTACGGCAACATGGAGTGGAGAGTGTATGGGTTTTTTTCCCGAACTGTTTCAAGTTGTGGAAGAGCTGCAAAAAGTGTCTGTCAACACAATACAGAAATATTTTCCAAAGTTTGAATTTGTAGCCAAGATGCATGCCAGAGTGCGGCAACTGGAGGCACGCTGCTTGTCAACCTTGCACTCTTTTGGAACGCGCAGTGTTAGGGTTTGGGCACGTGCGTGTGAGTGAAAAGGGCTTCCTGGAGTTCAGTCTGTGGCGACAATAACTTGACAGGTTACAGACCGGTATTAGCTTCCGGGTCATGTAGTAAGAACTCCGTTAAGCTCGGTACTAATTAAGCGATTTTGAGACCGATTTCACCGAATAAAATCGCTTCGGCGACTTCGGCCGATGCGAAATGCGGACATCGGTGGCAAATCGGGCGATGTTTTCTTCGCCTGGCGGGACCCACGATTTTTTCAGACAGTTCGGCGAACAAGCTTGTTGATTGGCTAAATGAAGTCACGTGACTATCTAGAAAAAATGGCTTCCGAGGCAGATGTGATTTTGCTTTTGCCTCTGACAATGTCACATGACTGTCATCGCCGAACTCGCACTCGCGATGTTCGCTGTATCAAGAAGGCACGGCGAAGAAATTCGCACCGAATGACATCGGTTGCAGCAATTCGGTCGAATTTTCTTCGGTAGAAATCGCTTAATTAGTACCAGGCTTTAAATATAATAGAAAATCTTTGCCCCTTTAAAAATTTGTGTACAGAGTAAACAATGGCAATCTGGTGCTTTTTGTTGGCTTTGTAAACAAGTTTCATGCCAGGTAATAGTAAAATTAGGGGAAAATGAGCCTGGCTTGTGGACTATTTGTATTCATGCGCGGCTGGCACAGGAGCCAGCAGACGACCGTGGAATGACGGGGTATGTGGTTGCTGCCAAAATTGCCAAAAGAACGGAATATTGGAATTTGTTGAAATTTACTCTACACATGAGTCTATGGCTGCCTGATTTTTGTGATGTTTTTGTAAATTTTAAAGCATTTCTAGGGTGTCATCTGCAACCTTATGTGTAAGAGGAATATATAGCGTTTTCCTCCAAATTTGCATCTCTGGTACGTAGCCCAAGAAGAGCTGAAGAAGGCGTCTCCATGTGATGCGTTCATCTTCCGTCACCATGACGGAAGGGCATAACCCTCGCCCCACACAACCTCCTTTGAAGTTCATCTTTCTGTTACGTGTGCTTAGCGTTTGTAAAATATAGGGAAGACAAATGCGTTTGGAAGGACGCTTAAGCATGTGCGTGGCGCTTAATTTCAGCATATCTGTCTGACGAAATGCCACGTAGGCGTTGGCTATGATTTACTCGTTCTACTTTTTTCCTCTCCCGCTGACATGTCTGTAAACAACTCATACCACGTTACTGTAAGTAATTCCGGGCATAGCGTCACAGAGGAGTTAAGATTATCTTGTCTCTTCACCTTGTCTTAAAAAAGGGGACAACATACTCGTTCACGTAAGTGTTGTACCTAAGACACTAGGTATGTATACAGTCAAACCTGCTCGGACGGCAAAGTATTTGTAAAACGTTGCCACCTGTCTGAAAAAAAAATGGTCAACACTTTTTAAGGCACCTAAACAGAAGAAAAACTTAGCTGTGAGTGGTTCCAGCAGCGAAAAGTACTATCCCCCCTCCTCCCCCCCTTTTTTTTGCACTTTTTGATGTCAGAATTGTCAAAAATCGCAGATACTAGCAACCAGCGCACGGGGACTTTATTCGTGTCGTGAAGTTAAGGCCCGCTGGCCCCTCCCTGTCTCAGCTGGGCAACTAGAGAAGTGTCTGACTTCAAGAGTGAGTCTGCCTTGCGGGGGGAAAAAAAAACTTGAGAGAAAAAAAGGGGTCTGAACCCCCCCCCCCCCCCCCAAAAAAAAAAAAAAAAAAAAAGAAGAAAAAAAAAACAAAACAAAAAAACCAACCAAACAACTGATCTACATTAGAAAAGGAAACGGTACTTCATGGTCTTGTGTCACCAAAGGATTGGTGTTGTGATGTCTTTGCTATTTTTTACTATTGTTTTCTGTTCTTTTCTCCTCCACTTTTTTTCACACACAGTCCATGGTCTTCTGTCACCAAAGGACGGGTGTTGTGATATTTTTACTATTGTTTTCTGGTCCTTTTCTCGCCCACCGTTTCATTTCGTTTCAATTTTTTCCCCCCGCGCCGTGTATGTCAGTACGTCCACAGAGTTACCTTTTGTTTGTTGAAGTTATGTCCCATTTGTTTGTGTCCTGAGGAAGGCGAAAGCCGAAACGTTGACCTGTGCCGTCCTTTGTGAAAGTTAAGTGGTTTCTTTCCCTTTTATGTCGCTTTTTTTAATCTACATTAGAAATTTTTTAGGAATCGGAAACAAAATCTGTTCCCCCAGACTGAAATAGATCTACGTAAATAGACAGGCCTGCCGTAAGGTCTGATTTTGGCTCGTTGAATGTGTTCTTTCTTATTCGCTTATCCATTGCTCATTTCTCTGCCTGCCTGTACCAGACAGTCATAAATATTCTGTCGAGGATGTCACCAGGTTTTCACTCATGCCTCAGCTCAGACTTTTATTGATACGGGGCTACCTCATTCCTGCCTTTAGGTCGGCGCTGTATATCATTTCGGAATTTTTCACGTCAGATAAAACTTGTTGTTTCTGTGATTTTAACGTGTTCATCTGTTTAAGATGCGTTTGGCTCTCTCTCTCTCTCTCTCTCGCGCGCGCGCGTGTGTGTGTGTGTGTGTGTGTGTGTGTGTGTGTGTGTGTGTGTGTGTGTGTGTGTGTGTGTGTGTGTGTGTGTGTGTGTGACCCGTTCAAGATGTGTTTGGTTCTCTCTCTCTCTCTCTCTCTCGTGTGTGTATGTGTGTGTGTGTGTGTGTGTGTGTGTGTGTGTGTGTGTGTGCGCGCGCGCGTGCGAGAGAGAGAGAGAGAGAGAGAGAGAGAGATACACGCTACCAATGACCTGCTCTTACCAGCATTCTGGATAAATATGATGAAAGGACTCAGTGAGAATGTTGAAAGGTATTCTTTCCTCGTCGTACCTGGAACCCAAAGTTGCAGATATTCCTAGCATTCCTAGTTGTCATCGTGGTGCGTGCGTGCGTGCGTGCAAACAACATATTACGCACATTTCTTCTTTACCCAAGACCACCACCACTGCTGACTCTAACGCCACTATCAGTAGTTTATAAGTTAAACGGAGAGAGAGAGAGGGGGGGGGGGAACACCCCAAAAAACCAGTGTCCTCCTAGGTGATTGCCAAAACGCGCAGTTTGAAGCTCACAAATGTCCCTTCTCGGCCAACACCCTGCGCGACAAGCTCTTGCGCAAAGTCTGCAGGCACAGGCAGGGGTCCCATTTGCGCAGCACGCCGTTGCCTGTTAATTGCCCCGCCAAGTCTGCAGGCGTAGGACCCGCAACGAATGACAGTAATATCTTCGTTAGCCCCCTCACGGTGCCTCCCCCTTTCGCGGCTTCAATCGTTGAGTCCCCGCGAAAACTTGACTCTTGTAAGAGCCTCAGTCCAAGTCTGCGCTGTGCAGTGTTATGCTACTCTCCTCCCTGCTTCGCGAACTGACTCTGCGGACACTTAACTCCTAAAAGCCCAAACATTGCAGTCTTAATTGAAATCTTCAGACCACTAGGAGCCACTTCAAGCCACTATGATGCAGTCTGCACCACACTCAGAACGATCTGTCAGCCTAAAACTTTTAAATACTGGGCCTTTGACCCAGTTCCGGGTCTAACATGCTAGATGAACTCATCCGGCACGAGTGCCCCCGGGGGCACTTCCAGCCTTAAGCTGCATGGACCCAGGACACTTGAGCTTGGTGCAGCTCTACGCTGGAAGTGTTCCGGCGTAACTAGTGCTAGCTGGAACAAAGGAGTGATCTGACTGCTGCGAGTATGACGCTGGGAGGTGAGAGGTCACCGAGCACGCCATGCGCCTGATTCGGGTCGAAAGTCCGCAGTGGCAGCACGTAGATCGGGAGAACAGTAGACTGGCTTTGCAGTGCAGAACGTCTTTACCCCGGGGGCTTCAAAAGCTCTGCGGTTGGGCCACGAGGGCCCGTCTCCCGACCCCTCAAAGCATCGCTTTGTTGTGCGCTGTTACTCTTTACAACCTTTTTATAGACTCCTGCAAGACGAGCGATGCAGCTAGCGCCGTTGCAGCAAGATGTTTTTGTCGTCAACCCGTCATTTGAAAGTCGTGTACGTGTGATCAGAATCTACGCGCCGGCATGTTTTATTGAGCAGTTTGCGTTTCGGTTCAACGCTTTTCTGAGCAATTAGTTTTTCGTTGGCGTCGAGGGGTTTTGCTTCTCGCTGGAAAGGAAAACTTACTTCTCCCTTTGTGTACTGTCGCTGCCCGAGAATGGCAAATTTATAGTGAAATAAATAAATTAATTAATAACACACACACACACACACACACACACACACACACACACACGCGCGCGCGCGCGCGCGCGCGCACGCACGCACGCACGCACGCACGCACGCACGCACAGAGAGTTCTGTCAATCCCTCATTACTGCTGCTGGGCTGAGAACAAGTGTGTCTTGACTGCAGTTTTAAGGGAGGGGGGGGGGTGGTGGGGGGGGAGGGGGGCGAATCTGTATGCCTTATGTTTTGGGGTATTTTTTTTTTTGGGGGGGGGGGGGGTGGGGGGGGGAGAGTCCTTGGTAAATGGTAATGAAGAAGTTAATGTGCCTTCCGTGACTATTTCTATCGATGTAACAAGGCAACCGGGCCTCCGTCTGAAACAAATAAACAACAACAACATCATCATCATGAAGGAACAGCGATCGTTCGCAAAAAAAAAAAAAAAAAAAAAAAATCTTTACTGAAAAACTTGCATGTTAGGCGTTGGGTTGTTTGGGAGTTTAACGTCCTTTTCCACCACGTATGGGTGATATCAATGACGGGGCAACGAGAAAAGGCTAGCACAAATATTTGGCCCCAGCCGGGATTCGAACTCACGACCCGAGCATTGAAAGTCCAACGCTTTACCATTCGGCCACGCCGGCTCCCTGCATGTTAGACATCTTTCAATTTTGCCATATTTTACTGAAAAGGAACATTGAACGGTTTATGTTCACATTACCTGTGATGTCAGGTGAATCTGTTTTTATGTGTCTGTAACTAGTCTTCTGTCTCAGTCATATCCGGCGGGGCAGGGAGCAGGCACATGAGTTCAATGGGTCTTGGTGCGAAGACATGACTGAAGTGAGTACAGGTTCCCGATTTGCCATACCAGTTAGGCTACAGATTGTCATCAGTGGCAAATCCATCAAAGCATCTGCTCACTCCAAGGAGTATGAAATTCTGGCGGTTTCGGGCAGGGAAGGGGCACATTAGGGCACATTCTAATATTCACTCACGTTTTAATGTAGCCATGGTGAATAGGGTCATAACAGAACTGAGGTCAGTCGCATCCGCGATTTTGTTTTCCATCTTCTCAGTCCGGCAGTGGGCAAACATTCATCAGCCGATTTGCTCACTCGAAAGACTGTTACATTCTGGCGGGTTTGGACGGGCGAATAGGCACACAATTTAAATGCTTCTTGGTGCTGAGTAATTAAACAAGCGGGGTCTGTCACATTCCCAAGCTGCAAATCTCGTCAGCGGCAGAATTCACTAGCAGGACTGTTCGCTCCAAACAATATCACATTCACTGCTGACCAGGGCCCGTATGTAGAACTCGAGGTTGTTTTAACCCACGGCTACGGGCCTGGGTGGGTGGGTGGGTGGGTGTTTTGGGGTTTAACGCCCTTTTCCACCACTTACGGGTGATATCAAAGACGGAGCAAGGATGAAAAAGCCAGCACAAATATTTGGCTTCAGCATCCGAGCATTAAAAATCCAACGCTCTACCATTCGGCCACCCCGGCTCCCCGGCAACGGGCCTAACCCAGTCTAGGACGAAAGAAACCCCAAAACAAAATTAAATAAAACAAGGAAGCGAAGAAAGAAAGACAAAAATCCTTCTATAACGGCATAGGCACCTTGCTGGAATGGACCCGCTTCCTGATTTAAAACAAAAAACAACAGAAAATTTAACCCTAGAGCTAGTTTAGTTCGAGGTTAGACTCTAACCCGGGGCTAAACTCCCTAATCCCGACTTTCACTTGCGGGCCCCGGCACATAAACTTTTCAGCGGAACCGGTCCGGTCCGCGCACGGCCTTAGAAATCTAGGTCTCCGTGGTTTTCATTGGGTGTGTTGTGGGAATCTGTCCCAGACACCCCGATTGGCCAATTTGTGTAATCGCCGGCTCCCCTCCTTGTCCAGTTATCTAACCACGATCAAAAGCGGCACTCTTCTCTTTGTTTGGACTTTCACTATTAACACATTGCACGGCCGTTGTAAGCCGCGAGTTGGGTAAATGTCAGGATAGCCGTGCACAATGGGAGGAAAGGTTTATCCAAAGCCTATCCTCTCCAGTGGGCCAACAAACCTGACGGAAGTCCAGACTTTTCCACACGGGCCCGTGAATTGGAGTGAAGTGGCGGGGGTCATACGCGGCTAGTTTTCGTCAGCTTGTTTGAGGGTTTGAGCGTTGATCCTAGGAGTACATACTGTCCTGGGTGGTGGGGGTTTGTTGTTGTGGTGGTGGTGGTGGTGGTGGTGGTGGTTTCATATCTCACTTATCTGCCGGATTTCAGGATTTGTTGCGTCGTGTCTGGCTTACGAGCATGTAAGCTATGGTGGTAACTTCTCTTGTTATCGTCAACTTGAAACGTGTGTGTGTGTGTGTGTGTGTGTGTGTGTGTGTGTGTGTGTGTGTGTGTGTGTGTGTGTGTGTTGATGAGTTTAACGTCCTTTTCCACCAAATAGGGGTGACAACAAAGACGGCGCAACAACAAAACAACAACAACAACAACAACAAAACAGCACAAATGTTTGTCACCCAGCCAGGATTCGAACTCACGGCCCTAGCATAGAAAGTCCAACACTCTACAGCTCGACTGTCCTGGCTCCCTAACTAAAACCGATATTGTAGTATATACCACTTTCAGCCCTGCCGCCGTATTACCTTCGGTCTCGCAGACCCTAACAATAATATGCGTGCATGTGACCGACTCTCATGCGCTCTGCACAGTGGAAGATTCCCCTATAGGATGGATCCAATACTTCTTGAGAAATAGGGTTTTGTATGCAAGCGCCCAGCTTTAGATCTAGCACACCTGAAAAACTCCCAGGCAGAGAGCGTTATCGCTATTGAGATTCTCTCAGGGCTGAAAGGGTTAAACCATCTATTACGTGTTTTTCGGTTTGCATACAATCTTTATATTATGGTTGGGAAAGGACAAGGCAGAGCTCATACTGTGATGGTTCCACTATATAGTGCATACCAACTTTATGTCTCTTGTACTCGTCAACTTGAACTGATTTTGTACGTGTTTATTGGGTGTTTTTCGTTTTCTTTTTGTTTTTGCAAGCATATATATATTTATGTGGTTAGGAAAAGGGCAATGCAGACCTCACACGTTCCCGTTGTCATCACGGTGCATGCACGCTTTACAGTTATGCCAAACTGAGGGTGGGTGGGTGTTTGGGAGTTTAACGTCCTTTTCCACCACACAGGGTGATATCAAAGACGGGGCAAAGAGAAAAAGGCCAGCACAAATATTTGGCCCCAGCCGGGATTCGAACTCACGACCCGTGCATTGAAAGTGCAACGCTCTACCCCGGCTCCCCGCCAGACTGAGGAGTTTGGTGTCACTCGGTACTAGTATCCAGGGGGTTAAGTCCGAATGGACGTTAGTGTTTCCGGTGCTACTTCGCTCCAAAACTTTCGACGGTGATTGCTCTCACGCAAAGCCATGTATTATAAATAATTATGAGCATTGCACACGTCCTTGCCTTGTAGTAACGCTGTTAGTCGGGTGGGTGGGTGTTTTGGGGTTTAACTACATACGGGTGATATCAAAGACGGGGCAACGCTGAAAAAGCCAGCACAAATATTTGGCCCCAGCCGGGATACGAACTCACGACCCGAGCATTAGAAGTCCAACGCTCTACCATTCTAACGCTGTTAGTCAGAGCCGTTGTGTGGTTGACAAAGCGCCTCTTCCTGTTTGACGCCGACAGCCCGAAGTCCGTTGGAAACACTCGGTGCTACTCAAATTTGAAAATGGAAACACTCTGTCCTGTCGGTGCTACTTCTGAAGCGGAGGAGCACCTGAAACACTCGCTAGATCTAACGAGGTATAGCTCTCTCTCTTATTTTTAAGCAGCTTAAAAATAATAGAAATCGGTCGAATGACGCAACCACTAGATGCCCACCTCCTGGGGGAAAAAATCCCGAAGAAAAACAAAAGAGTGATGACTATAAAAGTGGCCACAGATTTAGCTTTCCATCAAGTCAAAACATCTGGAGGGAAGATCACGGATTGATGCTCTTGTGGAGCTGATTAGCAAAAAAAAAAAAAAAAACACGTCAGGACGGTTTCAGGGCAGGCATCACGAGGCGTCACTTTCTTGCATAATAATTATACGCTACATCTGTTTTAAAGGTCTGCAATCTCAGCAAAAAGCCGCCGACATTGCGTTTTTAAAACTGCGACTCCTTCCACTGTCCATAATCCAGGCAACGCTGTCACAACTGCAGAGTTTTCAGCGCTTCGGGGACCCTTATAAAACCAGAGCACGAGTTTGCCGTGACATTATTTGGCTTTTGGTCAGTGAGCGAGCCACATCGCTACAGTGTCTAGCGGATGTTGAGTGCTGCACGATCTTTCTCGCTCAGTGTCAAAGCACAAACTGAGCTGTGAAATCAGGCTGCCCTTAACTTTTATTGGGGTTTCAGGGACGCTGAAAACTTTGCAACTGTGACAGAGTTGACTGTGCTTGACTTGCTCTGTAAATTTTTTCACACTTCGGAAACCTTTTTGTTGGGAGCTTAGATCTTTAAGAGATCTTTGGCCTTCAAGAAAAAGAATTGCGCCAGATGTGGCGTTCACTGCCACTGCACTGCTTCAACACCCACGTGCATCATCTGTCAATGTTTCCCTTTCGAACTACACGTGCCTTGTCACTTTCGGCAGTTCGCATTTCGATCACAGAGAGTAATTTTGTTTAAAAAGTTTTAGTCATTGAAGCCGGATCACTGTCAAGCAGTAAACAGTATCACGTTGAAAAGAGCACAACAAGTAAACCTTATATACGTGCTCATCTAAACCAGAGAGTAATCTGCCGTTTTTGTCAAACGCTCGAAGACGAGAGAGAGAGAGAGATTTTGAAATGCTTAAAATAGTATTGAAGGCATGAGCAGCATTCATCTCACATTGCCAATATGACACTTGACCAGCTGTATTCAACGTCCCCAAGGTCCACAAGCCAATCAAAACAAACCTTTTTTACGAGTAAAAGAGCTGTACATATGGCATCTATCTTCCCAGATAGTTTCAAGCAAACATAAATAGGACCAAAGCAGCTGTTTCTGAAGAATCGATTGACTATCCCTCCCCCCTCTCCACCCCCACCTCACCACCTCCTTCCTAGGGCCATGCTCAACATTTCAACAGGCGTTTCCGGGAAAAGAATCTCAACATCCTAAATTAATGTTTAAAAACAATTCTTCGTCACTGGCTGGGACACGTGATGAAACAAATTTTAAGTCAAATCATTGAAATGGTGTATAACGTTAGTTCACTTGCCGCTGGAGGGTCGACTCTTTTTTATCCGTCAAGTTCAGCGTCATGTCTTCGTGCTTACGGCCTCTGGTTGACCACTTGCCGCTGGAGGGTCGACTCTTTTTATCCGTCAAGTTCAGCGTCATGTCTTCGTGCTTATGGCCTCTGGTTGACCACTTGGACGTGTTTTCGCTTGTTTTGGCAGGGCCGAAGTGTTTTCGAAAATGGGGTGGTTTGTGGTTCGAAACGATTGAAACGACACTTCCAATTGGAAAGGACTCCGTGCGCTCTCTCCGAAGTGCGCCATCCGTCAGGCACGACTTATCAGAAGTGTCGTTTTTTAAAGTCACATTTTGAAGTGTCGCTTCATGCAATGCTCAGATGGTTTTGTTGTTGTTGCTGTTTTTTGTTGTTGTTAAATTTTTGTTTTTTGTTTGTTTTTGTTGCTTTTTTTTTTTGGGGGGGGGGGGTGGTTGTTGTTGTTGCTTTGGGTTTTTTGTTGTTGTTGTATTGCTTTGTTGTTGTTGTTGTTTCGGGGTGTTTTTGTTTTGCTTTTTTGGGTTTTTTCGTTGTTTTGGGGGTTGTTGTTCTTGTTGTTGGAGGGGGGGAGTCAGACATTTTGTGTGATTGTCGCAATCGTTCCAAACAGCGCACGCCCAAAAATGGTGAACGTGTACTATGGCCGTATAATGAATAGCTTTCATTCTTGTTCATTCATCATGATTTTCTTCAAATTCTGTGCTTATGCCTCAGCCGACAGACTTCAGTGTGCTACAGCGATTTCCATAACGGACTGAGAGTAATAAACTCTTGTATAGTTGTCTCGAGGCAAATCATGCTTTTAAAGCACACACACACACACACACACACACACACACACACACACACACACACACACACACACAAAATTCATACACACATATCAACTTAGACATAACAAAATCGCATCTAACTGCATGCTCAGAATGTTTTTAATTTTTTTATATTAATATTGCTCTCAAGAAAATGGTGTACAAAGATGAAAAAATAGTTAATATATAGTTTTGGTTTTTTTCTTTTTTTTTTTTCTTTTTTTTGGAAAATGTTCTCGTTCAATATTTTAACCGTTGGGAGTGGCTCCGCCCCGATGAACTACTTCTTTGCGGCTACTTTCTTTGGTTTCTTTGCGGCCTGAAACAGAACAAGGGAGAAAAGACATTACAAAAAAAAAGAAAAAAAAAAAAAGAGATGGGTCAATAATAAGAGACGCGATTAAGATTAGCCTCGAGCGTGTTTGTTTAATTTTGCGTTGTGAGTTATAATCGAGAAGATCAAAAACACAAATTCTTAATTACTGGGAGCCGCGGTAGCTGCAGACAGTGAACGAACGAACGAACGAACCTTGGAAAACACGTAAATTGTTAAAATGTCAAAATGCCTGGAAGAGAGGGTAGGGAGTTTGGGTATAAGAGAAAAAAAACACACCAAATTTTAAACATGCCTCCAGACATTTCCTGAGTGAAAACAATTCTATAATTATGGAGGAGAAACTGCATGGCACGTCGCCGTTGGGGAATTTGGACGATACCTCATCACCTCCCCCCTCCCCCTTCTTCCTACAAAGACAGACAGATGGCAAATAAGCCTACATTCTGCATATGAAACGGAGGAAACAATTGCAATTCACTGTTGTACCTTGTGTTTGATGGATTATATAATAATAATAATAATAATCAGCTACCAAGACTGTTCAGCACTATTCAATCTAGACAGACTAACAGGTCGGCCATTAACCCTTTCATCGCCATTGGCGCCGCTCGGCGACATGTTAGCCGAACGCCAGTGTCGCCGCGCGGCGACTTGTAGGGCAGACGCCACTGTCGCCGCGCGGCGACGTAACACAGTCAATTACCAAACATGCACAAGTTTGCACATTGTCCTTTTTTGAGTGGTAAGTTTTGAAAGCAAGGGGCAAGGTTTTATCCTGTGGACACACTGTAAACAAGAGAGAAACCCAAACTTGAGAAGTGTTCAGTGACAGTGTTTGTGAAGTGCTGTGTTTATGAAGTGTTCCTTTGGATCAATAGCTTATGGATTTATCATCAGTTTGATGAGTACATGTACTTGCTTTCAAAATAGTCAAATGTTTTTTTGTGTGACTAACATTAGTTTTTGCTTGTATGATGATATTTGTATATTGATAGCCATACAGTACATCAGTGCTGTTACCACATTCTAAATTTCATCTTTCCCCAAACATAACTTACTGGGACACTTTCACAGAATAATAAATTGAATATTACTGTTTTCTTTGTTCAGTTGCCTTTAATTTGATACCTCATTTTCAAAAACTGGTTGAGTGGTTGAAAAGTTATAGCTATTCAAAGACAGTAGGGTGCCGCCTCTGTGTTTTCTCTGCTGCACTGCTGGCGTACAGCTGACAGTGTTCTGTGCAAGCCTGGCGTAGAGGTGCTCACTTGTTTTGCACTACTGGCGTTGAAAGGGTTCATCATCATCATCATCATCATCATCATCATCATCAATACGCATACATTCATATTCAATCAATGCTCTACACGCTAACAAGAACTTTTCTTGTGTTAATCAGTAAAGTGTTAATTAGTTGATGTCCACACAGCAACCAGACGATCATACACCATAACCAAACTATATACGTGGCAAACGGGCAAACAAAACCTGTGACTGTGAAACTCATACGTTAACCACTTCATGACGACACGCCCTCTTCTGCGAAAGCGGAGTGCACATGAGGCGCATCATCGTCAAAACAAAGCTGTCGTGCAAATTCAGAAATACCTTGTGATCAAAGAAAAAAATTGTTGTTGTTGTTGTTGTTGTTGTTTTTAACCCTTTCACTGAGAGACGCGTTTCTGTTCACTCACGGAGAACATCTTTTCACGTCACTCTGCTGTACGCAGGAATCAAAACCTTTACTGCATATAGAGAGATTTTTTCCCCAACTACTGGAAAGTCTTGGGGGGGGGGGGGGGGGGGGGGGCTGGCTCCAAGTGGAGCATAGGCCATCGACAACCCTTCGCCATCGCACTCTGTTCTGGGCTATTCTTGCCACTCCAGTCCATTTGGTCCCCTGCTTATATAGCTCTGCCTCAGTGTCCCGCCTCCAGCTGTTGCGAGGCCGGCCTCTCTTCCTTTTCCCCTGCGGGTTCCATGTCAGGGCTTGACGTGTGGTACTGGATGCTGGCTTCCTGAGGGTGTGTCCAATCCAGCCCCACTTCCTCCGCAGGATCTGCTTGGCCACTGGTTCCTGCCCCGCTCGCTCCCACAGCTCTTCGTTCCGGATCTTCTCTGGCCATCGGATGTTGAAGATGCGCCTCAGACAGGTGTTGAGAAATGTCTGTATCTTCTGCTGCATCGTCTTCATTGTTCTCCATGTTTCGCATCCGTAGAGCAGAACTGACTTCACGCTGGAGTTAAAACTGGAAAGTCTAGATTTACCATTTCTTTTTTAAACTAATTTGACAGTGGGGCTACCGGTGCGATTCATGCAATACTGCGACGGCGGCAGTAGAAGGGTTAATGATGTCCACACAAGAACCGGATGAACATACACAAGAACCGGATGAACATACACAACAGCCAGTCACAAATCTTAATACCGTGAAACCCACACTTTTACCGCTCCATAACGGCACGCCCTCTTCTGTGAACGCTGAATACACTTGCGGCTCTAGTCTTCAACAGCACGACAATGTCGCCATGCAAATACAGAAATACGACCGTTACAGGTCGTCACAGGTGGAATATTTTCTTTTAGAGCGGGATTTCTTTTGACGTTATTCCCAAATGCCTCAGCTCAGGGGCAGAGAATCGGACAGTTCTGGCGCAGCCCAAGAATGGCTTCCCTTGTCAACGCCAAGAAACTAAAGCAGAAATCGGTCGTCTGACAAAACTGATAATCCCTACATGTAATGGTTCATGTTGTCAAGCTAGGTCTTCAGCTGACTCACGTGTCCTTCGTGTTCCAAGTGTCAGAACAAAAGACATACGGGCAGCGGTCGTTTTCGCACCAAGGACTCACCCTTTAGAACACTCTCCCAAAATACATAAATACATGTCGATTCGGTCCCCACCTTTGAAACTGCAGTCAAAACACTTGTTCTCAGCCCAGCAGCAGTAATGAAGGATTGACAGAACTCTCTGTGTGTGTGTGTGTGTGTGTGTGTGTGTGTGTGTGTGTGTGTGTGTGTGTGTGTGCACGTGTGCGTATACGTGCGTGTGTCACAATTGCTGTCTTTTGTTGGTGTCTCTGGCTTTATTTTCAGGCCATTCTATTTTTAGCTTTATTTTATTTCACTTTATTTTTCTTAACTTTGTAAGCGCTTAGAGTTCGCCGAGTATAAGCTCTATATAGAAATCTATTATTATTATCATAGTTATTATCATTATTATATTTTGTTATTATTATTATTATTATTATTATTATTATCATCATTATTATTTGTCCGACAAATCGTAAACTGAATTATGCTAAGGAGGAATACTCTGCCTTGTGTTTCTACTTTTAAGTGACGTTTAAACGTTTATAATTATTCCATAATTACTAGGCTGCACAAAAGCCAGCTGTTGGAACCAACGCGCCTGTGAGTGCACCTTTACCGTAGAATACACTGTCGCCTGCAGGCTGCACGAGCCGGCGAAAATTCAAAATCTCCTACTCGGTGGTTGACCGTGGGCTCAACACTATCGCTCAGATGGTATAGTTCGCCCGTTACGGGGTGCAAATGTATACCACAGGGGCGTAGGAACCACGGGGGCCCTGGGGGCCCTGGGGGCCCAGGACCCCGTTCGATTTTTGGAAGGGGGGCCCGAATATCTTTGGGCCCCCCTTGCTTTTGATAAGAGGAGAGGGGGCCCACCAGTGGTGGGGGTCCCCTGCTCTGCTGTCGCAGGACACAATCCTTGCCAGTCAACACACACACACACACACACACACACACACACACACACACACACACACACACACACACACACACACACACACACACACACACACCCCCCCACCCTTCTTCACCCCGGCCGTATGGCTCACCCGACTTAGTGGGCCCCCCTTCCTCTCAGCATCTTCCTACGTGCCTGTACCAGTCAATTCCGTCGATATTTCGCATAAAGTCAAGTCGTAGAACGAAGTCAGCGGCCACGTGACTTCACCTCGCCAGACCCCGGAGCACATTTGCACCCCCTCCCGCGTTCAATTGCGGGGATACAGTCGCCCCCGTTAGTGGACGACTGGAGCTTATCTTCCCCTCCTGCGCATGACTGGTATACATTTGCACCCCCTAATGGACGAACTATATCGACTGAGCAACACTGACTCCTTGTGATATTCGCGTCGCGTGTACCCTTCTGGTTACTCTGTGCGATGTTGTCACTGTGCAGGTGTGTAAGTGGCAGGACGTTAGACACGACCAGAACAGCTCGGAACGTTAACGATCTGCAAGGACAGAAGATGGGCCTACAGCACCTGTCGTACCGCGCACGAGTATTCCACGTTTAGGACTCTTTCTCTGTATGCGAAAGTCAGGCAAGATTTAACGGTTCCCTGGCGGCTCTTATTCCAGCAAACATGACGACATGGTATAACCGAAGTGCTACACTCTCACTAACCCAGATTTAAATCCATTTGTTTTCGTTTTATCATTGAGGCCACTGGCGCACACCACCGAACTTACTCGGTAGAAACTGAGTGAAGAACAGATCATTATCACGCGAGAAAGGAGGAGACTCCGTGGCTTTCACACGCTGTGCGCAATGATCGTGCGCAGTGATCGTGCCCGGCGGAACCTTTGGCCTCTCGGCGCAAGCTAAGCTCACGCTATAGCGATCATTCAACCCGGATTCTTCACCACAACTGTTTGTGTTAAAATCTCGATTTCTTCTCCGTTACCCACGAGAGTAAAATAGGGGGAAACCTCGACCGTTTTACGGCCACATTAAAGTGTTCACAAAGACCCGGGTCCGAGGCTGCACCCTGAGTGACCGGTGTAGAGTCAGTGTTATTGGCGTCTTGATTCCCGTCCTGGTGTCACTAAAGGACGCACTGGTCAATTGCGTGAGGGTCGTTGGCATTCTAGCACCACGGGTGGTGGTATAGATGGCGAGGACCGCGTCGATTGAGTGCAAATTCGATTGGAAGACTCGCTCTCAGGTAGACAGGTCAGGGGACGAAGCCGAAATATCTACCTCAGGGCTGAGGCAGCCTGCGGGCTGTCCCTAACCCGCGCGGTGCAACAAGAGAGCACGTGATTTTTTGGCTTGGTCGCAATACTGTAAACTCATAAAGTTTGAAGCGCCCAAGTCGTGGAATTGTCGTCGTAGCCCCATTTAAAAATACTGCAGGAGAAAGTTAACAATGCATGCTAACCTGCGCTACTATCTAAATCCAGCTTCACCACAATTAACGACTCCAATGACGTCAAAGTGTCGAGACCTCAGAATTCAGCCAATCGCGTCCCGCGGCATAATGACCACAACACATGGCATAGTTTGCCAAACGTTGTGCCAGACACTACAACGAGGCAAGCACATTTAGTTTGATATGACTGAAACACAGAAAGAAACCAGTAAGTCCTTTGACGTCATTTGAGGAAAAAGACCATTACGTCAATCTTTCATCTTGAAAGCACCCCTTTTCCAAAAAAAGACGTCATGGACGTATTGTGGTGTTTTTAAGTTGTTTCTCTATGGAGCAGATTTCGTGTGTGTGTCCTAACCCATCTCGATGGAGGGCTTTTTACTTTGAGATGAAATGGGCAGTCATATGCTCCAGAGGTAGGTTTCACGATTTTTCACTTGCCGAATTTTAAGAGGAGTTATCGCCCATTTAAAGAGATCGGTTACGTATTACCTACCGGCCTTGGGTATACCTTGGGCTTGTGCACATTTCACACTTATGGCTTTACGTGAGCAGTCATCGTCGAAACTGTTGAAGCGGAGTAGCACCGGAAACACTCGCGACCATTTTGACTACACCCCCCCCCCCCCCCCCCCCTCCGTGGTGCACTCGTGTGTCACAGTCTGAGAAGGCTCGGTAGGACTTGGCCTCGGTCTTCCAGTTCACTAAAGTCAAACTCTACACTGCACTAGTACGACAACCCCGAGGACAAGGCTGTAAGCAGGTATGACGCAGCAGGCCTATCCGTGCTGACAAAATTAATGAAACAAGGAAAGCTATACATGCACGTTCTGACCCGATCATCAACGGCCGGAGGTGTCACTGTTCAGGGA
Source organism: Batillaria attramentaria (assembly GCA_018292915.2). Taxonomy (NCBI): domain Eukaryota; kingdom Metazoa; phylum Mollusca; class Gastropoda; family Batillariidae; genus Batillaria; species Batillaria attramentaria. The sequence goes on along the minus strand of JACVVK020000001.1, from coordinate 1,050,019 downwards.
AGAGACACTGCGTGTATAACAAAGGAACAACGGCCGGCCGGCCGGACGGACACGCATGCAGACACACGCATATGCATGCTCACGCTCACGCTCACACACACACACACACACACTCACACTCACACTCACACACACACACTCACACACACACTCACACACACACACTCACACTACACACACACACACACACACACGCCAGCGTTCGGTCAGGTGGTTCAGGAAGGTTTTGCACACATTGGTCTCTCGTCAGCCTAGGCTCATTCATGTAGTTTGCAAAGCAGTCTGGGTAGGTAAGGCAGTGCAGCTTGTGACAGTACTTTCCACACTGAAGGTCACCATGGACGCGAAGACGTTTCTTTCCGGAGTATGTCTTACATTTAGAGTATGAACACACGTGAAATCCGTACGCATTACACCCGGTAACAAAACCACGTGGATAATACGAGTCTAAATGTTTGCCACAGCTGGCCCAACTGCACTTATGATTTTTTACGCAAAAATCCCAGCAAGTGCAAATTTCTAGGTCACTTTTCAAATGCATTTCAGGGTGCCTAACAGCTGTACTGCCCACAGCAAGATTTTTTTTTTTTTTTTTATAGTGTCCTGTAATTTTTGAACATTGTGTTTCACGGACGGACTTTTTGTCCCTGCACTCTGTTCACTACCCAGCAAGTGTAACTTGCGAAGTCACTTTTCAAATGCATTTCAAGACGCCTAACAGCTGTACTGCCCACAGTCAGACTAGTTCTTATTTCAGTATACACTGTCCTGTACTTATTGAATATTGTGTTTTCGCGCACGGACTTTCTGTCCCTGTAATCTGGGCGCGTATGTAATAGTCGAGGTTAGGGCTTTTAGCCCTAGGTTAGAGTCTAACCTCGAAATAAACTAGCTCTAGGGTTAATTTTTTAAGCCGTTACAGGATTTTTTCTTCCTTTCTTCGCTTCCTTTATTTAAAATTTAATTTTGCTTTTGGGTTTCTTTTGTCCTAGTCTGGGTTAGGCCCGTAGCCGTGGGTTAAATTAACCTCGACTTTTACGTACGGGGCCTGTACGCCACCGGGGAAAGTTCTAATTACGATGGTGAACTGGACGCGGGAGTAAATAAACCCTGGAAAAGCAGCCGCCAGTCGACGCACAGACTCCTGTCTACAGTGTCCTGGCGAACAGCAGGCCATGACAGTGGGTGTTCCAGCTCGACTCCTCTACCCCTGTCAGGTCTCCATAGAAACTTCTTTCAGACAGCTCCTCAGTCTCTCTGCATCTGACGCCCACAGAATAGAGGGGGGAGGTCGCGGTTTCAGCGACACTGGATTAGGGAGCAACAATGGGCGTAAGCCGTGCACCCGATGGGGACTGGGGTGGTTCCCCGGGGTGTTAATAAGTGGCTAATTCCCCTCCAGCGTGCATAAGCTTGAGATACATCTCGCTGGAGAGATCCGCTGACGGGAGCGAAAGGGTGGGTGTCCTTAAACTCACCGCAATAGAGCGCCAGCTCTTGTGGATTTTCCCTGATCCTTATATCCATGACAGTGGTGTCGATGGCAAGCGTCTACGACAGTCTACCCTACCATCACCTGGAAAAAGCGCGTAAGCGCTATGAATCTGATAGACGTTTAGGCCTTTTTTTCCCCCAGAAGACGGTGTATCATTCACTGAAGGATTGCGTACGGTGAATTGTTCCTATTGTAAACGTGTGCTTCTGGCCGAAACAAAAATCTAAATGCTGGCACATTGTATCAGTGTCGCGACGGACAAAACAAAGAATTTGCACACTGTCACTAAATGGAGATATTTTCGAAAAACTCCTTGTGGTTGCGGAAACACGAAACTCGCATCTTATGACTCAAATCTCGGCCAAGGTTTCCCTAATGCGAGCACACGCTGTCTGAACAGACTAGCGTTCCGTACAACTGCGTAGACAGTCACAGTCAGAAGGTGGGAAGGTCGTAGTTTCGAATCTAGACAAAGCCAAAATTTGTAGGTGTAGGCTTTTTCAAGTGATCCCATCCCCTCCCCCCCCCCACACACACTCTCCGCCCCCTACCCCCCCCCCCCACACACCACACACTCTCCCCCCCCCCTACCCCCCCCCCCCTTACCCATCTTTCAAATCAGTCTCAAAAAGAAAAGAAGACGTTAAATGTCAAACACATCCCCTCCCCTCCCCCCAAAAACCCTGCAAAGTAAAACTGTTGCAGCCGTTCGACCTGCCAGGAAACCGTTAATTTCTAGAATGCCCCATATCATCCTACCAATGGCGTTATCATTACACCGTTACTGTCCACATTAATTTTCACGTTCATCATCAGAGTCTTCAGACTTGTCAAAGGTCTAAGAACACTTGACATGTCACGTTTAGTTTCAACTGATTTTGCCTAAGGCCTGTGACGATCGATATAACTTTTGTTTTTGTCTACATTGCACATCCGTTACTGGGGTTGCCTGTGGCTTGTGAAGACAGATGTGACTGCGGTCTAACTGTCTCTGTGTTGGCAGCCCCTTCCGCTTCGGAAAACA